>JALBCR010000112.1:472500-683381 GCA_030710515.1 Abscondita cerata | reverse complement strand
AATTACGTATTGCTCAGAAAATAATTTCTGTAATCTTCGCTTTCATTGTCCTTTAACATTAAATCTTAATATACCAATTTTGTTTAATTTTATTATATTTGCAACTTCCTTTAACGATCCGTTTTAATCCACCCAACCTTTTCGGGTGTTTGTTTATAATTTCGTAATGATTTTGCTGTATTGTTAGACTAAAAATGTGGAACTGCAAATATGTACACGTACAATAGATATTAAATACAACTTTTTAAAAGTACATACTCTTTTCTGAAATTTTCCTTTAAAATTGACTTTATTACTGTGTTCATCAGAGTTTCAAACATTCCTGGAGCATTCAAACTAACATACACTTTTCCTCTTACTGGATATGCCTTAGTATACCAACACTTTTTAATAGTGCAGGGAGACTGCAGCAAAATACTAAGTAGGAAAATTTTCAATAATGAAAGTTTGGTTACAGAAAATTGTCGTCCCTGATTAGCATAAGTACTGTCCAATGTCATAAGGTAATTTAGCTATTGTTTCATTATCTATCTTATCTGTCGGTATATTTGGTAAACTAGAAGATCATTCTAGACCATCCGCAGTTAGGCAATGGAAAACATTCTAAAAACTACATTAGTTGAAAAACATAATAATAATTACCCCGTTTCTGGGGTGGGTTTGAATTTCGCAACTGTTCTCAAATATTTCGGGTAAAACTACGAATAGTATATGTCATCACTGGTCCTTGTTTTTTGAAGACTCCATTTGCATCCTCTTAGAAAAAGAAATTAAAAACTGGTCATCTACGATATTAGGTAATTAGATAATATTAGGTGAACTTCTTACATGTTTTTTATAACCTGTTGTTAAATGTGGTTGTTTTTGGCAACCACTTGAATATGCTCCAAATGTTCTTCTCAATTGTGGTATAATTCTATTTAGTTCTTTGTTTGCAACATTTTAAAATCTGGATTTAACTTTCTTAAATTCATAAAGATAAAATTTAGAACTACTGCTTAATAACTTCTTAACACAATGATTTAATAGGTAGAGTTAATTAACGTTGTGAATATCAAATTGAATAATTTCTAGCTGTTTATTTATTTATTTTGCTTTGGTTATTACAGAGTTTCCTCCTTTAATATGTATTAATACAAAAATAAATTATAATTTATACAATTAATTTTTAACAATAACTACATTAGTACTTAAAAATAATAATAGAAAAGAAAACAAAAATTAAAATTCTAAACAAGCTTATAGAATGAGCCATGGTTACCATAACTTATTACTTACTTAGTGCCCAAATTAAAACACTAAGTTCTATTAAAACATATATAAAGAAAAAAAGAAAATTATAAAGATTAACCCACAAATTAATATGGTATTGAGAGAGTATTAACACCAAGGCTCTATAACATTTTTTTAACAAAAGAGGGTAATAAAAATATCATCGTCGGATTTATATTTACAATTTTATTTGAATGCGAATTATTCGGCTAATAAGTAAATTTTCAAATTAGACGGTCCACATTAAACTGCATGGTGCGACTGTTATTTCATCTCTGTGTTGATGCTCTTATAAATATTATTTTCCACACATACTTAGAAAACGAACGTTTCTCTTCTCTACAAATAGTGAGGAAAATTGCTTTCACTAGCGAGGAAAATAATGTCGTGTTACAAAATGCCTTCTTAAAAATGCGAAGGTTAAACTATATAAAAGCCTTAAACAATTTTTGATGCAAGCAAAGTCCATATTACCTAGAATTAGAAAATGATAGTTCACAGCCACTTTATTTTAAACTGCAATATCATCGTCTATTATGGTTTTCTATAATAAAAATGGAATGTATTTTACTTCACATAACAACCGATTTGTTTTACACACAAGCTTGAATAAAAGTTGAAGAAAATAATTTTCAGTAAGTTTTGGTTGTACATTGCTGTATAGATGTTCAATTCCCAAAATTTTAATCATAGTTTACTTAATATAAAAACTATAAATGCTAAAATGTGTAAATAATGATTGACAAAGAAAAATCTCGGTTTATTTATCGATTCAAAATCGTGTATATTTACAAACAAAACATTTATTTGAAACAAACAATGTAGCAAAATATTTTATAATGTTTTGAAAGTATAGAAATAGTTGATCATTTTCCTAGAAGTTCAAAGAGCTGCAAAATTAATCGTAAGAATTATACACCGCGAAATAGGTATACCATTTTTTCTTCAAGCGTTTATTGGGTAATGGTTTTTAAAAGCATTCTGGAGTTAAAGTAACGTTTTATTTTCGACGTATCATCAGGTTGGTACTTATCATGCATATTAACAGATATAACCGAGGAACCAACCCTAAACAGTTGTGAAAACAAAGGAACTGTTGCTTTTAATGTTTGACAGTAAAATAGTTTATGCGTCTGCCAGTAGTTCAATTATATGCCGTTGTAATGTTGCTTTAAGAAAATAAAATTTCATTAAAATCGTGCCAACTAAATTCAGGCCCAAATACATTCAAACCGTCGTTGTGGTGCAATCTATAAAAACAATAGTATTAGTTATTTTTACCAGGAGTTAACAATATAATGGCGAGGCGTCGAGACAGCAAATTAAGCGAACAATTATATTTTTTAATCCGCTGAATAGGTACTATTTTTTCTATGTGCTTATTGTTGGTTTTTATGTTATTCTCAATGTTCGAGACTTTCGAGTAAAACAGTGACTTTTATTGTTGACGAATCAGCTTGGCACTTGCTGCCACGTTATACTATAACGAACTGACGTCAACCTAAATACTTAGAAACAAAAACTATTGCTTTACTTCTGCTTAATGCAAAAAACCTTGTGTCAGTAGTTCAATAATATGCCTGTGTCTGTTGTTTTAAGAAAAAATCAAATTTCATTATATCAAAATTAACTAGTCAAAAACCAAATACATTTTTGATTAAACCGTCGGTGTGCACAATGAAAAGAATAGTAAGTAGGTAGTAGATTATTTACTAGGAGTTAAACAATATAATGGCGAGGCGTTAGCCGAGGCAGCAAATTGGCGAAATACCTTTTAACCCAATAGGTACTACTTTTTCTTTAAAGGTTATTGATACGGTTTTCAGTGATATCTCAAATTTTCGAGATTCTCAAATGCAGGACTTTAGTTGTTACCAATCGGCTTGGTACTTTATTGTCACACAAAAATCATCGTACCAACTTCAAAATAATAGTTCTGAAAACAAAAACTGTTGTTAATAAAGCTCTTTAGCGTAAAACGTCAGTAATTCCAATAATATGCCGTTTTACCGCTTAAAACACAAAACAAATTATATGCCTTCTAATACGGAACAAAATAAAATTCCGGTTTTCGCAAATTAATTTTTGATCAAGATAATATAATCATGACGCCACTGAGTCAAATCAATAATTTCAAATTATTTGAAAAATCCAAGAAATACCATGAAACGACTACTAAAATTGACTAAACTATTTGTTTAATCATTATATTTTAATAATGCGTCTTTATCTAAAATTCTTTAATCAGTTTAAATATAATGATTAATCTATTTGCAAAACATTTTAAAACTCTAAGTTAAACAATTTCATTTAGTATTCAATCAGTTTGTTTAATTTAATATCTTATATTTCGACTTCGCACCATACCACATTTGCTAGAATTAGCGGCTGCGAAAATGTGACGAAATTCTGTAACAATAAGCCACATGTTAACAATAAAAGTACTTCTTCATTAGGTTGTTTTTTTGGGGAATGTCGTCAAAAAATAAAATGAATACATGATTTTTCCACACTCGAGCTCGAGTGGGAAGCTGTGCTTTCCTCATTCCTTAGACAATAATCAATATTAGTGTCATAATATATATAACTCATTTGCGGTTGGAGATATCGAAAAATGTTTCAAATAAAAGTTCCACCAATTCAACTTCTCTATACCATAAAATTATTTTCGAATATACAGGGTGTCCTGTTTTTCCTGTACGCAACCTAACTTAATTTTTTTAAATGGAATGCCCCATTTATTATTGTTTATTAGATTCTCGCTTAATTTAAAGGCCACTTCGTTAACCATACATTATGGCTGAAATGCACCGTTCCTCAGAAAATTAGCGCTAAAGGAAGAAAAATGTTTCGGTACCCTGCGCCTTTCATATCTCCGAAACAAAAGAACTTAGAGGAATGCGGTTTTCACAGATCGTTTCTAAGAAACTTGTTTTTTTCAAATAGGAACACTCATTACTGTCAAATCAGCCCATCATATGCAGAATTTTATTTTCGTCTGATATAAGGTTGTTGCTATCAGTTCTAACAGTTTTGAGAAAATTGCAGTTATATTCTAAATTTAAATCGGATCATCATGTACGCCTTGGTCGGTGATTAGCTTTTGTTTTCTACAATGTCATATTTGTGAACTTCATGTGTTCAGTAAAGTTCAGTGTTGTGTTTGTTTCATTGTAACTTTGTGTTCATTTTCCAACCTGTCCCATGGCGTTGAATAAAGAAGAAATGATAGATATGGTTCTTATTCTGGGGAATGTGAGAGAAATGGCATCGAGGGTGTATGCCCAGCGTTATCCAAATAGACGACATCCTAGAGGGAATCGTTCAGCAGGGTTCTGAGCGGTTTCTTACTAGAGGATCAGTGGAGTCTGAAAGAAACTACGCCAAGACGGTCTGTACAGATGAAAATGAGTTCCGTGTTTTGGCGTCTGTGGTGGAAAATCCGAATGTCAAAGAGACATCGCCCGAGAAACCGAAATTGGTAGAATGTCTGTACAAAGAGTCCTGAAACACATAAGTACCATCCGTACCACGCCATCAGGAACTACTTCCAAGGGATTTTGCAGCAAGAACGGAATTTTGTCAGTGGGCCATCGAAAGAATAGCCGAAGACGAAGCTTCTTCAAATATGTCCTGTTTACTGACGAGTCTACCTTTCACAAAAATGGTTTTGAACATAACTTCCATTATTACGATACGGCAAATCCTCCTAACTTCCGGACGTTTTCAATACCGATGGTCGAATGTGTGGGGAGGTGTTTTGGTGATCGTGTTTTCGGACCGTACTTTTTGATGGACACTTAACAGGAAGGGCCTATTTGCAGTTCCTGCAAAATGGTTTCAAGAAATGTTGGAGGATGTTCCTTTAGAATTTCTTCGACGTATGTGGCTACAACAAGACGGTGCCCCATCTCATTGCACCCAAGAAATTCGGAACTACTTAAATGCGAATTTCCCAAACCGCTGGATAGGAAGAGGAGGGCAATTAACTGGCCCTAGGTCGCCTGATCTCACAAAATGTGACTTCTTTTGTGGGGATTCGTTAAAAACAAAGTGTACACCTCTTCACCACCACTGCCGAAGATATGGAGAGAGGATAACCGCTTTCAGAAATTACCTGGACATTCTGGTCAACGTTGACAATAACTTCAAACGTCGAATGAAGATGTGTATTCAAGAAAATGGCAGACATTTCGAGCAGCTTTGTAAAGTTAAACATCAAGAACTGGCCTGAGGCAAAGTCACTGCTCTGTGTGGACATCTTGAAAATTATTTTTGTGATTTAAAACGTCTGAACTAAAATACAACACTCTGGTTTTCAATTGAAATAGTTTTCATTCCTAAGGTAGAAAACAAAAGCGGAAAAGCAGCTAATCACCAACCAGGGCGCACGCGATGATCCGATTTAATTAAAATTTAGAATATAACTGCAATTTTCTCAAAAACTGTTAGGAACTGATAGCAACAACCTTATATAAGACGAAAGGAAATAAAATTCTGCATATGATGGGCTGAAAAATAATATGTTCTATTTGAAAAACAAGTTTGCCGGTTTGAAACAATTTATTTTTGAAGCGGTAGCTTGAATGAATTTTCCTTAGAAGCGATCTGAAAACCGCATTCCTCTAAGTTCTTTGTTTCGAGATATGAAAATGGCGCAGGGTACCGAAACGGCATTTTTCTTCCTTTAGCGCTAATTTTCTGAGGAACGGTGCATTTCAGCCATAATGTATGGTTAACGAAGTGGCCTTAAATTAAGCAGAAATCTAATAAAGCAATAATAAATGGGCATTCCATTTAAAAATTAAGTTAGGTTGCGTACAGGAAAACGGACACCCTGTATATTCGAAAATAATTTTATGGTATAGAGAAGTTGAATTGGTGGAACTTTATTTGAAACATTTTTCGATATCTCCAACCGCAAATGAGTTATTGAAGACCCACGCTTTTGGTAACACCCTGTATATATAGGTGGTTCACCGAAACCGCTGCGATTGTTTATGAAAACCACGCAGGAAAATTTGAAAATTTGCAAACATACCAAAGTCGATGCGAATCATTCAACCAAAATATGAAGATGGAGGAACTTTCGGTTTACCGGAAGTATGTAACGAATTGTTGGTTTAAATGGAACAACTGTCACATTTTTATTCAGGTTCAACTCTAGGCAATATTTCTATTGCAATATTACCTCACCTCATTTACTTATTTAACGTTTTATGTCAAAATTGGAGGTTTGCAAACCAAAACTAATTAAATGTCAACTATTCAAAACATTTTTTACTTGGTATTAACATTTTAAGGTTCAATAGGTTCGCTCAGCAATTTAGTAAAATTTTCCAAAAAATTATAAATAGTATTCAAAATTGGTATCAAAATAGTATTTAGAAACACCAGCTACCGTATACGGTGTAGGGCCTATTACTACTTTTACATACAGAAATAAATTACATTGTATAAATTAACTTAAATTAATTCAGTTGACTATAAATTAATATAAACTTTTGTAAAATAATGGAATAAACGTTTTCATTTGTCTTGTATATTAGAGAAAACATTTATCCACTTTATTCCTTGCCATGACTTTACTTTTCGATCATGTTGTTCCTTTTAATATTGTTTCAACTGTATATTCTCCAAGACCTACTTTTTTAGTGGCCAGTTTGCACTCCACTTGTTTTACTTGTCATTATTTTCCATTCGTTGTATGTCCTCCAACAATTCTCCTTTTCTATATATTGTAAATATTGCTTAAATTCCTAGTTCTTCTCTTCTTAAGTACATCATTTCTGTTGCTTATCCTTATTATTTAAATTTCTTGTTGTGAACCTATGTCTCAATCCAATGTTAGATTTGGACCTGTTAATAGTTCATATATGTTCAATTTTGTATGTCGTGTTACTTTGTTGATGAAATTGTTTTTGTAAATTTTGTTGGCTTACTCGATCTGTTATAATGCTTGAGTTCTTGTCGTTCCATTGCGCCTCTTGGAGGTATTGGTAAAACCAGTTTTACCCGCTTTTCCAGTTAAATGTCTACTTTATAAGTGAGTATGATATTGCCATTACCTTTGTATTTTCTTGATTTAGTACCATTCCATATTTTTGTAACTCTTCGTTCCACATTTTGATTTAATGTAGGAGTTTTCGCCACTGTTATGGAATATCATCTGCAAACGCGCATTTTGTTATCAAATTGGTTTTGTTGTTATATCCTAAATTTAGTTTGCTTGTTCGCATTTTACAATATCCCATGTATATTGTGAACAGTGCCGGGCTCAATACATCACCTTGTCTTAGTCCTTCGTTCGTCTCAAAACTTCCTGACACATATTTCTGTTTAGCACATAGTTGTTACATATTTTGTATACACCGAATGGGCTGCATAGTTTTGTTAACCTTCTTCAAGTTTCCAACAAGATAGTTTGCTTACTCACAAAGACTTTACTTAGATCCATGAACTGCAGAAAACTTGTTATATTTATTGTTTTGTTTATTATTTTTGTCATATGTATCAAGTATTGGCCCAACAAGAGCCTGATCAAGCCCACCTGCGGGGTCGTTAGGGTATTATATTATTATTCTTATTATTACTATTCTTATTATTATTATTATGTTCTTATTTTCTAAATATAAAAATATCATAGTGGAACCAAATTAAATTAATGGTTCTTCCACCAAACCACAAGAAAATATATAAATATATACTGATCAAAGTAACAAAAGATAAATTTATTACTTGTATTGAAACACAATTCATAATTTAAATTTATTTATAATTAACATCTCACTAATCTGAGTTATAATTTATTTAGGAAATTCTTTTACATCTATCCAAAATTGTTTAAAGTTAAGAAATTTAGAGATGAAAAGAAATAAATTAAAGATCAATTAGAAGTATTCAACGTAGTAAAGAATTGTAAAACATCAAGAATCAAAAGCGGAACTGAGTAAGGGAGCAACAGAAGAAGGTATTATGGAGAAGTTAATTACAATGATAGAAGGTATATCCAGTAATAATTAATGTGAACGAAATAAAAGTTCAAGAAGTAAATTAAAATTAATAACGAAAGTGAAAACTTGAGAGGAAATAAAACATGAAAGAAGAACTTACTAAGAAAGAAGTAGAATGTGAAAGCAAGAAAGAAAAAGCTAAATAATTGACTGGAAAGCAGAATCGAAACTCAAAAACGAGAAAAGAGAACAATAGTGATTAAAGGATTAGAACTGACAATGAAATATAAAAGAAAGAACAGAAGAAATTATTAAAAGAACTAGAGTCCAAGTTGTTGAGAGTGCCTGAAGGTAAGGAAAAGTGATCAACAAAAGATTAGGTGTAGTAAAGATTGACAATTATAACAAAAATGAAAGTCATGAAACAAAAAATACAAACTAGTAACTAAAAAGTATATATTGATCAATTTAAAGATTAGTTATTAAGAACAAAAATACACAAATACGGAAAATTGCCAAGGAAGAAAAAGGAAACACAAGAGAAATAGAAAACATAATTAACTGAGTAAAATTCGCAATAAAAACTAGAAAGAAGTATTAAAAGTCTAAAATCAAAATAATCTGTATGGAAAATGAATACGAACACAGCAAAGGAAATGATGGTCACAAAACGAAAACGATACTGGAAATTGCTACTTGGAATATAAGAAGTCTAACGGGAGAACTGATACAGGAATTTAACGATGACTTATAAATACTAACTATAAATAGAGACAAAAAAGGACAAGAATTAGAGAATGGATTACATGATGATACTTTAGTGGAGTAGATGAAAGTAAAGAGCGGCGGCGGTGGCTGCATAATAGAAAACAAGATAAAGGGAAGTAATATATAACAATGGAAATGTTGGAATGAAAGAATTCTAACAATGGGCTAAGAGAGTCAGAAGGAAAAAACTATTAATAACATCAGCTTACGGACTGGACGACAAAGATAATAAAGACATGTTTTGCGAAGATTTAACTAGCAAACAGCAAAGGAAACAACAAACAAATTAAGAAATAAAACAAGTGAAAACTAAGACAAAATTTGATGTAATATCTCAACAATCGAAGTGAACATTCATATAAGATATAAAGATCAACGAAACATAGTTAAAACTTAACTATTCAAGCAAAAAGCAAGTAAAGAATTCGGGAAACTAAAAGGAAGTAAAGTCAACTAAACTATTTGCAAACTAATTAAAACACTAAGAATGGAAAACAAGGGAAATAACTACAGAATAAGAAAAAAAAGTTATACTATCGAGAGGAAGAAATTATGCATAGATGGAAAGAATACTTAAGACTCCAATATTACTAAAGAAAAAAAACAAAGAAAGAAAATAAAAGACACAATAAAGAAAAAAACAGGAGAAGAATGAGAAAAATAAAACAATGGACCAATCAAACAGAAGAAATTAAAGAAGCAACTATAAAGCAAAACAATAGCACTTGTACAGATAGATCACCTAAACATAAGATTGCAGAAGAAGGAAAGATATTATCACATATGAGCAGCACTTCAGGTGGAATGAAAAGAGAAAAACTTACAACACCATGAGACATGACAGACTGTAATAACTACAGGGGGGATTACGTTATACATACCACTTAAAATATACGACATGCATACTGAGAAGATTTATGAGAAAACAGAAAAGACTTTATCACAATCCGTGATTTAGAAAGGCTTTATATCTGAACTATTAACAACTAAACAACATATGATATACAAAGCTTAAACATAAAAATACACAAACCAAGTAAAAATGCTTTTGAAGAAGGCAAACAAATTGTTTTTGGCAAACGCCAACATTACAAAAACGTTAAATAAGTCAGAAACGTTGAGGGAGAAAATAATTACACAATGTGCCTCATAATTAACTCAGAATCTAAAAATGCAATATATAGGGAGATTCCATAGCCAAGTTGATGCATACTTCCGGGTGGGAAGTTTCCACTTTGAAACATTTTAATTGAATGATCAGCATCGATTTGTGATGTTTAAAGATTTTCAGAATTTACGTACAGTTTTGACATAAACAATTTTAGTGTCCGTATAAGGCAGGGTGTTCAGATGGGCGTATAATATTTGGCGGCATATAGAGAAACCCAGATTAGAGATCGAGAGAATAAATCTATGTCCGGAAGCCTGACATACAGGGCCTGAAAAAATTCAAAATTATAAATGTCGGCTTTATACCGCGTTGATCGATTTTCTAAATGCCAGAAAGGTCACAAGCATTGGTCATATTTATGTGCCAATCCGACTCTTCTAAAATTTCCAGACCAAACTTTCGGTTTTTCATTTATTTTAAAAGAAAATGTAGCAGTTGGAATCATTTTTCACATTCCAATCACTTGGAAAGAAACGCTCTCTTGTTTTTTTCTTCTCCGACGCGTCGTTTCCAAGGAAAATAAAATCCATTTGGATGTCTTTCAAAGAGCCCATTATTTGAAAACTTCAGTGACAATAAACAAAATTAATACTGCAACTGGTGAGGCTGAGTATCGTTGTCTTCAATTGAACTTCAAAAACATTTATCATCATGTCAATTTTGAATTTTTCAAGGCCTCTGTATATTTTCGGAAGCAACTTTATTTCTGACATATGATTGATATCCCACCTGGTCTGGAGTTTCTATGTACCCTTGAAATATTGCCACCTTTATCGAAACACTGGTATATGGGCTAGTATTATTATTTGTTCAAAAAGTGAGGAAAGGATTTTTCTTCCCACTGAGCTGAGGCATTAGAGTGAGAGTGGAAAGACTTTCCTCATGTGTTAGACACAACATTTATTCCAATATTCCCAAAACAACCTAATGGTAGCACATTGGTTGTTAACAACTTATTGTTACATAGAATTTGTCATTTTGTACAAAAAGCTGATAATAGGTGGTCCAATGAACTCTACAGTATTCTGTATCGGTGTCGTCTCAATCTGTATTAGGGCAGCCGCCTAATTCCTAACCAATAAATGTAGGGTAAATTTTAAGAGTCGAAATATAAGATATTAAATTAAACAAAACCTGATTGAATACTAAATTAAATAGTTTAATTCAAGTACGAAGAATAAGATAGTTCTAATGACACATTCTTACATTTTTTAAAGATATTTTTGGTAACGACATTATTTTCCTCGCTATGAGAACCCCAATTTTCACTATTTGTAGAGAAGAAACGTTCGTTTTCTAAGTATACCGGAAAATAATATTTATATAAGAGCACCAACACAGAGATCAAGTAAAATAACAGTCGCACCACAGTTTAATGTAACTGCTCAATTTGGATAATTTGATCAATATTAATTTGTGGGTTAATCTTATAATTTTTTCTTTTTTTTTTTTCTTTATATATTTTTTAATAAATCTAATTACTTTCTGTTTAATTTATAGAAGTAAGTAATAAATTATAGTACACAACATTCTACAAGTCTTTAAAATTTTAATTTTTGTTTTCTTTCTCCCATTATTATTTTAAGTACCTATTACAAAGTTATTAAAAAAATTAATTGTATAAATTATAATTTTAGTTTGTATTAATATTATATTATTAAAGAGTCAAAGAGGAAACTCTGTATACCTTGAAGCAAATAAATAAATAAACAGCTAGAATTATTCAATTTGATATTCTAACGTTAATCAACTCACCTATTAAATCATTGTATTACAGTTATTACAAAAGTAGTTCTAAATTTTATCTTTATGAATTTAAGAAAGTTAAATCCAGATTTGAAAATGTTGCAAACAAAGAACTAAATGAAGATTATACCAATCGATTTGGAGCATATTCAGTCTGAGTTAAAACAAATCATGACACAGCCTGAAAAAGTAGGTTATAAAAACACAAAGTTCACCTGTATTATCTATCACCATCGTAGATACGTTTCACTCCTTCTAAGAGGATGCAAAATGGAGTCTTCAAAAAACAAAGGATAAAATCGATAACTACTATACTATTCGTGCTTTACCTGAAATATTTAAGAACAAGGATCCGTTTTTGCCAGAAATTCAACCCTTTTAAAGACAGGGTAATTATTATTATGTTTTTTTTTTCAATGTAGTTTTAGAATGTTTTCCATTGCCTGCATCCAGATGGTCCTGTAATGCAGCTTTCAGTTTAATAATATAATGATATTTATATAGATAATGTCAATAGCTAAATTATTTTTTATGACACGGGATGTTGGAAAGAATGACGTTATTGTGTCTCGGCTTTCGTTGGGAATATGAAATTCCTCCTATATTTTACTGTAATTCTTCCCTGCACTATTAAAAGTATTTGGTATGCATTACTAAGGCATAGTCCATTAAGAGTAAATATGTTGCTTTGAATGCCTGAAATCCTTGATGAATAAAGTCATTTTAGGTGTGGCAGAAAAGAGTATGTACTTAAAAGTTGTATTTAATATCTATTGTACGTAAAAGAGAGGCTAGTAGTTCCATTATTTGTCTCACACAGCACGTACGAAATTATAAACAAAGCGTGCCATCGAATATTGGTGACAAACGGACGCCAAAGGAAGCTGCAAGGTAACTGCACCAACAAAATTGGTATACACAGATCACGGACCGGAAAGCCGCTGGCAAATTTTCGAAATATCAGCACTAATGGCAGTGAATGAACAGCTACGCGATTTGAAAATTGTTCAATAGGTTGATTACCAAAACTGAAACACGGCGTATGTTTGTAATAATACATCTGGGCTTGCAAATGGCTTAAGCCGTCAGATCGTACAATGCAGCAAAAGCCACATTTACTGCTAGAACAGAAACTCAATATTTTTTTATTTCGTAAGATGGCTTGCTACTTGTTTGTGTTTAGATTGCCAAATGTTTTGGCATATAGACCTTCACTCAATATATATCATAATGTTATTTTCATATACATCATGCTGATTAGCTGTATGACATCATAATATTACTCATGAATATAAGGTACAATAGCTTTAGAGTTACTTTTTCAGCTCCTGAGGGATTGATACCGAGAGCTGAATATTGTTTTAAATTTATTTTGCTGTGCGTACTCATAAAGGCTTAGTTACTCAGATAAAGCATATTACTTAAAGAAAATACTGTGTGCTTGCAATGTAAATGTTTTTTCCAAGAAAATTAAAATCTTTGTTTTCTGTTAAACAGTAAGAAACGATAGATACTTAAATTTGAAAATCTTAAGCCTGCTTAACAAAATGTGAGTTGCTTGATTTTGCTTATGAAGGAGGATATGGTTTACTCAGCCTGCAGTGTTACGCTGTAGCAGTATGCGCCGAGTGTCGACACATAGTTCGTTATTGTATGTTTTTGAGGCTGTTACATTTAAGAGCGCAAATCTGTTGTTGGCTAATACATGAATACAAAGTCTTTGATCGTCAAAATGAGCGCACCTGTGATAGTCAGCTTCACTGCAGTTTTATTGGTAATGTTAAATGTTAAAGAATATTATCGTGTGAAAGCCAGCAGCAACTGAATTGCGTCAGCTTCAGCCCCACAGGTTCAGTACTGCGGTGGCACTGGCCTGAAACCAGAGTGTCAGGCGGATGGCGACCACATGTACACCGACATGTCGGCGCACTGAAAACGATTTCAGTGAACTATGAATAAAGGGTATAGTGTAAATCTCTAAACCAGAGAGCTGAATAGTAAATGAAAGGCAATCTGAGTCTATACAGAGAAAGCACTTTAGTGTGTTGTTGCAATTATTTGTAAATACAGTCAATTACGATGCAGCTTGTATAATCAACATTAAATTACTGAATACATGACGATAAGCCACTATTGAAAGTAAAACAATGTTGACTGTTGTGAGGGTATCTGTCAAACTCGTTAGCACAGCTGTAACGCCCATGCGGAAAGGGAACGCCGTGGTCGCTACGACCGCCGGGGTCGGCGCCCACACCATTTGGGATCAATGCAAAGGCGACGCGCTATCCTCGACAAACCGGCGAACATCGCCTGGCAACTTTCCCGCAGATTCGTCTTTCGCCACGCCGGACCATATCACTTCGCAGCGACAGCGTCACCGCTACGGCCGCCGACTGGAACGGTTTCCGCGTGCGGTTTCGGACGCAGCCACCGCCAGTTGGTTGCTGAAACGCTTATTTGCTTCCATTCGCAGGTGCCCACCCGACGAAGCGCAGGTCACCGGCAGCGCCATGGCGTGTCGTCACGCGGGATGCGGCGTAGTGATATGGGACCGAGTTAATGCGATCACTTAGGTCTACCGGATTTCACGTTTTTGGAAGACGACGCTACACAAAATTTAACACCCGCGCCGAGATACGTTCCAAAAACGATAAATGCGCTTACAGTCAACGCAGCATTTAGGTAAATCTGAAAAATGTTGGTAGCCACCATGTGGCAAAGCGTCGACACAGGCGCAGTCTTCGGCCTTGAAACAGCGCCATATGGCGCCATAATATTTGGGGGACTTGATTAGGTCGTTAGTTTCGTGTTTAGATAGCAAAGCTTTTACTTCCAACGTGCCAGATAGTACTTATTGCAGCAGTGTGTTGCGTAGATATCTAATATATGATCTGTAAATTCATAAGCATGCAGAACGTTATTATACGCCCGCTTTTTGCGTCGCACTACGGTTGCTACAAAGATATGACAAGAACATCTCGATTGTTTGAAATAATATTATTGACTAAGCTCTGTTACATGAGCTGAGAGAGGCTTCATTGCTATCTCATGTTCTGTTACTTATAACAGCACTCTGCTTTCCGGGTTTACCGTGGTGCATCATTGTTGCTGTAGTTAACATAGCACTACACTGATCTGTTTGGTTTTTACAACAGGCTGGTTACTAGGATTAAATATAGCCTTGTCAATAAGGTGGATGACTTGGCTGTCATCACTAGAGCTTGATTCATATAGCACTTGTATTTTGTTAGGGGGTTATTGCAAATATGGGTTTCCACAACTTGTTGTAAGTGTTACAGATGCGACTCCTGTTACAGCTTTTTATAGAGCGAAATAAAGATAAGTTGGCAATATATTATACTTAAAATATAAATAGCATGAGAGAGTAACACAGAAAGATGCCTGCACAGAGTTACACTTTCGTGTCATACAGGGTAGTAAAAACTGGTCTAGCTCAGGCCTGGCCAGGCAATCCTACATTTTAACAAAACGTCTTAACATCACCTATTGAGGCGAAGGTAACTGTGGCCTCCGTCAGTCATCTAACTCAACTGCTTAAACCTATTGAGTCACGCATTATACAATAGCGCAGAAGACCACCACACTCTCGACTTATGTTTCAACTACCGATCAGGCTGATTTTGTTAACATAGCCGCAAAGATTATTATTGCAAATTAAAATTTCTATGATTATTGTTTTATCTTTTAATTAGTATACTGATAACGAAATCTTTTAAGATAGTGTCGCACGTTTTACACAAAGGCGCTGTTTACATTTTGTGTTTTCTTTGGGAATATATTGAAAAACGATCAAGCTGCTGCATGTTACCTGTAAACACCACGATAGTTTCTAGTGCCAGCTAGCCACATTGTGGCTAAGCGAGTAGTGACGTCCTGCCAATTACGAAAGTTTACAGGGTAGAGGAGGCCGTTCATGTAGTCGCTAGATCAAACACTTTATTTAACACGTATGTGTGCTCACATGGCAGGTGTTGTTTTTACAAGCGCCCATTGCTTACGGGATCAAGCATGCATTGCTTCAAGAACATTAATTATCACCTTAGATAGTGTTCTGAACTCGATATTCATGATAAAAACTTAAATTTTTGTATGTCCATTATTCTTAATCTGCACATGTAAGATAGTATATAGTATACGCGTGAAACAGGTTTTCTGTGGTCAGATGCAAATTGGTGTTCCTTTCCTAACCCGTATACTTTGTCCCTTGAAAGCCCGCTCATTATTTCTGATAAAACTTAATAATTACTTTATTAAATGTTTAAATGTTTATATTCATATAAAGGTGGGTTATTTGACTTTTACCCTCTGGAGCAACATAAATTCTGCTTCTCGCAGAGTCTGCTACCTTGATTTAAAGATAGCAAATTAACGTGCTAAAAGACAGTAGAATACACCGAACAAAGGGTATCAAATACACAAATAAGCGGCAATTTCTGAAAGATGCAGCACTATCCACGTAACGGCAGAATTAAATCCGTGCCAATTATTGCACGTATTACGCACACACGCTTCACCGATATCGCGTATTTCACTCATAGATATCACATTTTTTCGTTTTCTTCATTTTGTAACTTTCTTACACTCAATGCTGTTCACATATTTTGTAAATTTTATCATTCTTTTTCTTTTCATTCGCCGCCATTATTATTTTTTTTGTCAGTTTCTTCATTGGCACTTCCTTTCTGTGGTTCGCTACATTTTCATTTCTCATACAATACCGCGCCTTCTTCAAATGGCAGCGTCAATATGGTTGATATGATTCGCACGAAGACATCATTTTTTGGCTTGTATTTTACGCCCGCTCGGTTTTCATTGTTTTCTTATGTATTTCGCAAGCGCATTATTTAAATTTTACGCGCTCATCGATCCGATCGCATCAGTTTTCTTGCTTTCGCTATGGTACTTTTGCTTATTTATTTTTTCGTTAATTATTCGTTGATGAGTCTTTTTTGTTAGTGCCTTCATTTTTTTGCTTGCCTCAGGTCTTCGACTAGAATATAGTCTGTCTTCTACATTTGTATTGCTGCGTTTGTCACAAAACTGCATGCATCTATTTCACAAGCACTGAGCCTGATGTCTTCATTACATTTATAGCTGGATGAACATTTATTTTTGCCTTAATACTTTTTGTTTTCTGTTTACTATTTCTTATAAATGATAAATTCACCTTCATTGTATTGATCATTCTTCTTTGTCTGTTTATCTTCTATTGGTTTTCATTCACTCTTTTTGCCTCAGTAATTTACATTTTTGATCATTTTTTCTTTAATAGGAACTTCATTTTTGAGGTACAAAGTCCGCCAAACAAAATGCAGAATACTTCTAACTACACTTCCATTTAAAGTCAATTTTCTTTCTTTCACAGGTGCCACCAGTTGTTTTACAAGCATTACGTTATTTGAATACCTTATTAAATATATAATGATTAAAGCTGCCTAAAATTACCGAAATACGTGAGCTATTGTAAAACAGAACATGCACATTGTAACTGTAGCCACTAGCTCTCACTTATTGTTTAATAAATTTTAATGTGCCTTATATTCAAATGCTTATGACAGGTGTAATGTAGGTACTTGTTATTGGTAGAGCACTTGACATTGACAGTAATAGATACGACAGTTCTATATTTACTTGGAAACTTCACTGAAAGTTCATTAAACATATTACAGCCATGCTCCTCGAACGACGAAGGACAGACGGCACTGAATATTGTCAAGCAGTGTGTTCGTGAAATTCACCGTATATATAGCAAAGACCGTATATGGTATGGATAAATTTTCAGTACGCTTTGAAAGTAGTAATATCATCAATGAATGACGTGGTGCGTAAAAATGGCTGAACATTATCGTTACGTTGATTACGCTTATTTCTTTTTTCAACATATATCTATGAGTTATAAATCACGCTCTAAAACCTATTTTGTGATACGTTATTCGATAGTATTAATAAACAAGATAGCGTTTTAAAATTCGTCGTATTCCACCTTGTAATCAGCGTAAATAAAATTTTTTGCATATTTGCTTTATTAGAACATTGAATGTATTTAATAAATATGAAAGTACATTGAGAGGTGTTGAGAAGAAATATTTTTCTGTTGACAAGTATACTTCTTTCATGCATAGCAATAATTCTTATTGAACTGATCAATGCACCGATGTACAAGAAATGCGCATTTGTAGCCTGAGATTGCTTTGTCGCACCTGTGGTGAAAGTTTTGACTTTTACAGACGTGCTGGTTGGATTGCAAGCGCTTTCTTCCTCACCACTTTAAACCACTGTTGTGAAGTCCATACTGGCAGTTTTACCAAAAGCCTCCAGCAAAACATCATAACGTCGTGTTTATGCGCCACTGCGTTAAAGACGCCAGCCTTAATCTGTTGGTTATGCCAACATCGCAACATCGTTTTGATGGCCGCCGAATATATTCTTATACTATGGTTACGCCCGTAATCATTCACCAGTAATGAAAATCGAATTACCAATTCTTAGTGGTAGTCACAAACATTGCCGGTTAGATTATCAGCTCATTCCATATAGGTACACCTAATAAACGAACGCCAATTCATCACATTATACTTCATTTCGTTCGCCAGGCGGATGTAATTTAACCCCATTCATGTTTTCTGTGCCAGCTCTTATTTTGTCCTTCTGTCACTTGATATTTTATAAGAGTGAGAAACTTAGCTGCCACCGTGGCCAATTTTAAAACATTTATAAGTTGCTTACTTTAAATAGAACAGACTGTAATTTTATTAGATCTTTTTGCATGTTTTTTAAGCAATTACCTTTAAAGCCTTATTATACTCAAATCCAACCTGTGTTGGTGTACTTTCTCAAACATATAATAACATTAACTGCCTGATGCCAACATTGTTGGTAGGCCATGATTTCAAACTATAGCTGATATGATGGTCATATTTTTATCATTTATATTAATTCTAAACAAAAACAATAGCCTAAAGGATTTCAACAATATTGATATTTATTAAAAAGGTAAAAATGTATTTTTGTATAATTTAATAGTCTGATTCTTTACAAATTCTTTAACTTTTTTTATTATTGGCTGATTTAGATACAGTGCATGGTATTGGATATCTCCATTACTAAGATTTAGTTGTTATTTTCATGTGCTTGTAATTCAATAGCCATCAACATATTATTAGAATTATTATAAGTAAATCTTTGTACTTCTTATTTTCCACTGTTTCATCGTTTCGCTGAAAATACCAATGACACTAAATAAACAGAAGGTAAAGTAACGCTGTAAAATAAATGTTCTTCACAACATCAAACATTTTTTGCTGGTCAACATACACGTCTAAAGTTATGAGGAGGTGTATCTTTTTCAAGCTGAAGTCGCCGTCCATTTCTTAAATATGTAAATCGTATGACTTCTTCTAAAAGCTTACTTCAGTGTAGTTTAAAATTTCTCATAGAATTTTATTGCTAAAATATTAATCGTTTTTATTGCACAAAAACATTAAAACTCCGCCTATCTTGAAAGAACGTCCTGTTAAGATAGCGTTTTCTATTCAAAATGGGAATTAAGTCGGATTAAATACTCACTATATGCAAACTTTATTAGTTTTTTTTTTTTTTTTTTTTTTTTTTTTTTTTTTTTTTTTTTTTTTTTTTTTTTTTTTTTTTTTTTTTTTTTTTTTTTTTTTTTTTTTTTTTTTTTTTTTTTTTTTTTTTTTTTTTTTTTTTTTTTTTTTTTTTTTTTTTTTTTTTTTTTTTTTTTTTTTTTTTTTTTTTTTTTTTTTTTTTTTTTTTTTTTTTTTTTTTTTTTTTTTTTTTTTTTTTTTTTTTTTTTAAAATTTTTTTTTTTTTTGATCGAAAATTCTCAGAGTACTGAAAATATTTCCCTTTCTGCTAGTTCGACATCTGGTATAAACATTAGTAATTGCTCTCATTTTACAATTATTATAAAAAATAATTCTTCACATTTTGTTTTGTGAAAAAAGTTATTGATTTATTATTTCTTTTCAAAATAAATAACTTTCTTGTTAACAACAAATTACGCATTTTCGAAAATTATACCATTAGATAAGGTTATGTTGTAGTAAACAAACATCTACCGCCGCATTTACCAACAAATTAATCGGCCCCTGCCTAATCGGTATAATATTCGAACGCGGAAAGCCTTTATACACAAATGTTACAATACTGAACGGTGAAGTGAACATTAGGTACAGTAAAATCAGAACGTAAATTTTTTTTGTTTAAGATTACTAAACATTTTGTTTTCAGTAAACGGTAATAAATAGAAAATTAATTAATTTAAGGTCAACGGAAAAATTAATATGTACCTTGGAAAAAAAGTGATTTTTAATAACCTCGCCTGTTTGCTTTGCCTCGGCTGACGCCTCGGCCAGCAAATTCAGTCTCATACATAAAAGTGCACTTTTTTGTCCTTGTTACATAAATAACTATTTATGGGTAATACAGAAACCTGTATAAAAAGACCATACTAACGTCGACATACGTTTATGAAAATGAATTCAGCCAGTTATTCAGAATGAGTCATACGCAATCTTATGTACTTAAAGCTTTTGATCGCAATATTTTTATGTCCTTTTATTTGTTTTTATTAATTAATGTAGGTAGACGCCCCGCAATCAATTAACTTGGCTTATGATAAATTGTTGCCAAGGATGTTTGATTTTTATACTATACGTACGATTTGTTATGTTTTTTGTTAAAAAAAATGTTTACATAGAAACTTGCTTACTTGTATAACACTTTACCTACTTAGGACTTACATCTACTACATAAGTTAAGTGATTGACTGTGTTATTATACCAAAATATTGAATAGAATATGGAACTGTAATTTAAATTAGAATTTGTGAAGTAAAATATAAACAAAACAAGAAGAATTTTAATAGATAAGCTATTTTGGTCAATAAACTGATAAGGGCAATGAGAGTATAGGATTATATACATATAACCGATATAACTCCGTAAAATCACATACTATTCTGTGCTATAACATCGTCTTAATCCTTATAAAAGGTTGATGAATATTTTTATTAATCAAATACTGTACAAAGTTAAGTTTGCAATCTCAACAATCTAAAGTTTATCTCCGTATTTTTAGTAGTGCGCTTATACATTTGCAAACAAACATTTGTATCACATTAATAATAATAAGTGAAAGGTCCTTATTTTGATCGTTAAATTGTTGTGTTAGTCAACAGTTGCACAAAAGATAATCGCAGGTTAGTACGTGCCATCAACAAATACTCTAACAAAAAGTTGTACCACATCTAGTGTCGACTCGTGTTAACAATCACGTACATAAATGCATTCGCATTAAGCAACTATGTCGACAGATATGTAAAAGCAGTTACATAAGTCGATCCATATCTGTCGACATAGCTGCTCAAAAATTTTAATTATGTTACCAATCTTTTTAAATGTAAACTTTACTCACATCTCCGAGCTGAAAAATTTATTTAAAGAAATGCAATCTACTAATTTAAAACTGAAATTTCGCAACCGATTTTAAAAAACATATTGCTTCATAATTATCATAATCCATTAAAAAAGGTTTTTTTTTAATTTTGTGGTGTGGGGTCGTTGTGGATTGTTGGACGCTTGTTGTGGTCGCAGAGTTGAAATAGAAGGTGTACGCTCACGGCAGTTTATGAGTTATTTAATATATGTAAAACTGTTACATAATAATATGTTTATGGTTTCCACTACTTGCAAGAGCTCGTCCCACTTAAGGAAGTTGAGTGAGTTGAACTTTTTTGTGTTATGTGTTTAAGTAGGTTGGTGTTGATGCGACAAGGTTGTAAATATTGTGTTTCTTTGTTTATCAGCACATTACTGTTCTATGTTGATGAAGTGGTGATTTTATTGTTTACATTACGGAAATCCAATAATTGTAATTTTTAAGCATATGGATAACTCGGTTGATTTGTTTGATTCTAATTGTTCTTGACATGAGTAAATGCTCTCTAATACAAATTTACCTTATGTTACAGAGTTGACAAATTTATTTTATAATTTCCTAACTGTATACCAATTAAACCTTTTTGTACAACCTAGAAGATTTTGCAAACTATTGTTGTTAGACCATTTGTTGTATTCAAAAATATTGTGTAGCAATTCGGAACTATTTAATGTTAGTTTATAAGATTACAGACAACACGGGTACAAAATTATATTACTTTATGCCGTTTATTTTCTGCTTCAGCTTTAAATACATTTTTATACTACACCATTATCAATCCGTTTTTTTTAATAATAACAAGAAATGTGGGTAAGTCTCTTAGCCTAAAAATCTGTTTGTGCTTTTACTTTTCAAAGCAGTTAACTAAAAATTTCTTTATAGCTCTTATTTCTCTTCTAAATACGAATTTGTTTTAGGTTTCTATGTCATATTATAAAATTTGAAAGTTAGAACAATATTTTTTAACGATCGAATTGGATTTTACTTATTGTCAATTATACAAAACGGCCGTTTATTTCTTATTATACTGCAATTGTTTTTCTAGCTAGTTTATTAACAAAAATATTAAGTTTATCTGTTTATTATAAATAAAAATTATAATAAGCGATGGCATAATTGAATTGTTTAAGGATAATCAATTTATACGGCCAAATTAAATTGATTCTCAACACACAGAGTTTGTAAGACACAGCTGAGATTTGTTTCTTTGAATATGTAATGACGTGCTACTTTAATATTCATTAGTATAAATTAAATGTAGTTAAAAAGCATAGTGTTGTAAACAATGTTTTCGAAAAAATCTTATTTAATTATGTAATCGTCTATATTAGGATTCCTATGATTAAAATAGAAAAATGTTTTACTATTATTTTCTAAAATAGGTACCAATGGAGTGCCCCATAAACTAATATCAATTTTTAATAATATCCATTTGAATAAGAATATTTTATAACTTCCCAATTCTTCTAAAAATAAGTCATCCCTCTAAGTTATCTCTTAAAAATGTTCTAAATTTGTAGGGAAAACCGCCATACCTTGTGCCACGAATATCTTGAAATTTTTTTCTCACTTCTCGCTTTGTATTTCTACTTTATTGTTTTTACATCTTTCAATATACTCTATTAACTAAATACCGAATAACGGTCTGACCACTTACGGTTCACAGATTTCTCATAAAATTACTTTTTCCAAAAGTCGCCACTTGGCACAAGGCCCAGGCCGGACAACCTTGTGCCGCAAAATAAAACAACTAATTCGTGAAAATTATTTATTTTCTTATCGAATAGTCATACCGGCAGGAAATACAATATTTTTGAAGGAAAAGTGCCCTCGGTGAACAATCGGTGTTGGCAGAACTTTTTTTATAGCAGGAAATTGAATTATTGCGACGTCGTTCACCGGCGGAAAAACAAATGTTTTGCTTTTTTTGCTCGTACATTTGACCGATATTTCATCATTAGCAACTCCGACCACTTTCCTAACCTAGAACACAGTTTTGCCCCATTTGTCCCCATCAACAGGAAATTCAATGAGCACCCATGAGTCCACCTGCACAGAATTCACTTAGACATTGTCGACGATGAAATTGCTGATACTCTGGTTAGCTTCATCTTCAGATGACGTAAAGCAATCGCTGACACCAGAACTGTCATGTAGTGACGGGGGCTCTTCATCTTCTTCTCCCTCACTTGATGAAGACACATCTTTCTTTTTGCGCTTTGGCGCCTTGCTTGCACCAAAAGATTCCCTAAAAGTGATCCGCTTTACTGGCTTCTTTTTATTTTTTGACTTACCTATTTCCAATTTTTCGGTTGTGTCGGTCGCGATGCGACTTTTCCCTGCTTTCCTTCCGCGGGCAGCCGTCGTTCGTTAAGGAGCCTTTGGAAACGGGCGTATTTTTTTAGGTGTCACACGGTTGGCGATGGATTGGAGGCCTACTGCCACAGACGATTCATTTTTCTTCGGTGTTGCCTGCACTGGCCCTGACAAAAATGGTTCCGACGCATTTGCTCTCATTTCTGGCTCATATGGCCTGTTCGTCATTTCTGCTGTCAAGAAAACGTCTTCAGGAAAAATGTCTCGGTTAAGGAATCAAATTCCCGTAGCACGGAACTCTGACATGATGTTGGCCGGCGTAAAAGCCTTTGGAAGGCCTGCTCAACAAGACCAGCGACATCGTACATAGAGACGGGCTTGTTAGGATTGTTGATCATCCACTACCTGGTTGCTCGGTTTAAGTAGCACTTGAATGGTCTAAGCACGGACACATCTAAAGGTTGTAGGCGATGGCTTGTGGGCGGAGGAAATGTCAGGAATATAATTCCGTTTTCCCGTGCTAAATCTGTAGCTTCTATCGACAGGTGTGTCTCGTGATTGTGTATAACTAGCAATACTTTATTTTCTTTGCTAGGTTGAACTAGCTTTATAAAGTGCTTAAGGAAGCTAACAAAAGGCATTCATTAGACCAACCAGAAGCATTTGCTAATCCCAGCGTGTCTGCAGGTGCGCCATGGACCATATGATCCTTATAGTGCACACGGGGAAAGATAAGCGCTGGGGGAATGAAAGTCCCGGCTGCACTTACGCAACTTATCATGGTTACATTGACACCTCTTTCAGTGGAGGTGGCAGCAGACACTTGTTTATTTTTTACCGAAGCTAGAACTTTGAGGGGTCTTTGTACGGTGGAACAACCAGTCTCATTGGAATTCCAGATCTTATAAGGTGATCATTCCTGACGTTCATAAATCCCAGTAAGTAAATCGTAAAAATTTCCAACCGTGGCTTTGTTAAAACAGGCCATCCTTCCAAGACTGGTAGATTCCGGTTTGCGCAGCGTTAATTGTCCTTTCAAACGATATCGAAAATGACGGTACTACTTCTCTTCGGCTTTCCCTTGTGTGTTCCAAAATGTGGGGTATTTCAAATTATTTTTACGGCATATTGGTATGCCAACCTGAGTAAATCACTAATTGTCATTCTGTATCCCCATTTCGAAGCACTGATTGCATATTGACTGATCTCTTGTTCTTGCTCGATGGTAAAAACGCGTTTGACAGCATTGTCAGGCACGTACACTCCTTGGTTTTCAGCCCTTTTCTGAACATGACGGGCCACGGTCTCTCGATTGACTTGCGGCAAGTGAGCTGTTTAGATATCACTGCTTCTACAGTCTGTTCCATTGCATTTGCGTCATACTTGAGCCTCTTAACCCCCTCTGAACTTTTAGGCATCTAAAAAAAGCAAAAAAACAGCAACTTTTAGTCAAAAATGATAAAAATATATTTATTATTGTGGCACAAGGTAGGCCAGAAAAAGTGACACAAAGTAAAACATTGCACGTTTTGTTGAAAAATTTGTAATAATTTTTTAAATGTGTTTTAACCAACCGGAAATCTAATGGAATTCAACAGACAAACACTATACTAACACATTAAACAGTTAAAAGCAGCATGAAAGTGTATAATTTAAAAAAAATATTATGAGACAAACCTTTTGCAACTATCTACTCGATGTTTGCGAAAACAATCAGTTGCCATTTGTGAGCTGAGGGTTCAAACCAAACGAATCAAATTAACGTGAGAATAGTTTGGCGCCAATTGCTACAAACCATGACATGTTAAAATTGTTTTAATTTTTTTGTTTAGGCTTCAATAACTGTGGCACAAGGTAGGACGTGGCACAAGGTATGGCGGTTTCTCCTATCATTTTGCAAAGTGTTTATATGCCCTACACCATCAGACACAGTTTGATTAAAACGCTTAATTAAGTCTTGACCTAACAAAGAAGGACCACTCCTTTTTATCACTAATAAATGACTTTTCTTTTTTACATTTCCGATGCAAACATGCTGTCAAGACACCTTCTCGATTAATCTTACTTCCGTTGTAACAAAAGGGACTAGTTCTGATTGGACGTAACTGACACCTGAAAAAATATTTCAGGTAAGTTGCCATTGATTTTTTAATTTCCGCTTTTGCCATATTTCCACCTTCAGCCGTCTTTTTTTTTCAGAACCTCTGTCTTTGCTTTTCAATCAACCCTTCATTCTTGACTAACTTATACATACTTGTTGCAAGTCTCTTGTGACTCCGTTCTGTCGCATATGATTTTACACATCAGAATACTAAATCACGGACTCTGTTTTTTCAGAGCTGTCTCTAACAATTCATTTAACTTTTTAATATTTTTCTCTTCATACAATCGATTCAAGATAGTTTACGATACCAATCTTAATGCTTACTAAATTACCCTACTGAAACTGGTAAAACTCTCTTCTTTTACTAAACACTGATACTTTTCTCGTAAAATGTATACCTAAATGTCACGCAATTTCTCAAAACTTTTGTAGAAGGTCCCATAGATAGAAGCAGTAGATTCTATAAACGTGTTAGAGTTTCCTTCAGGCACCGATAGGTGGCGTTATGCGTTGATTTTCCGGTTTCGTCATTGGTAGAATATCATGAAATAATGTTACCACACGACGGAACAACGCAATAATTTAAAAATAGATTTTTTTAGGTTTTTATATACTATTTAGTTTGTTTGAATTAATCTTTAATTTGAAATTGAGTGTTAGGTGTGAAAATAACAGGAAACTAAAGTATTATAATAATGTAACACGTATCGCCACCTTTTGGCAACTTCTGGAAGTTTATATTGAAATGATGTATTTCTGCTATGACTAACTACTACGATACTACACAGTCACGTTAACTTTTTTTTTTCTATGATTTGTATTTGAAATTTGTACAAATTGACTCTTACAGTCGTATTAATTGAAAATTGCTTGGATAATAGGTAAGCAAAACATTGACAGTATCAAAACTGTTTACCTTAAATTTATAATTATAAGTAGTGGTGTTGCAATTTCCATATTACCTTATTATTGTAGCATTCATAAGTAGTTAAGATTATTATAATTCGTATTCGACTCTGTACCTGATTTAAATGAGTACCTACATGTTGACAGTTTGTACATGTTTTTCTCATTATTTTAAAAACAAAAGGGGTAAACATTTAGTGGAAGTGCATCAATTATAATTAATAATTATATTCATTAAAAAAAAGTGAGAGTAACAAAAGGTCAATGAGAACATTTTACCATAAAAGAAATTTAATTATAACGTTTTCTTTGTCAGCATCAACCAAGTAATAATGCCTATTCGACCGCTGTCTTTGGAATTGCAAACTGTTGCGAAGAATGAACTAAACGAAGATGTTGATAGGATAGAAAGTGATTTAGAACATATGCGAAAATGGATAGAAAACAACCATACCTAAACGATACCATAGGTACGTTCCAAATAATAGTAGATTACGCAATTAGCAGACAATGTAGGGTTTTTAAAAATATTTATTTGATTTTAGACGAACGTCAGTTGAAAACTTTTTAAGAGGTTGTAAATGGAGTCTGCAGCGAACCAAAGACAAAATTCAATATTTTTACAAGCTTCGCTGCTTGTTACCCGAGTTTTTTCAAAACAGAGATCCGCTTCTACCTGAAATTCAAAATCTTTTAAATAAGAAGTAAATTTATAAAAATCTATTAATTTATATGAATTTAATCTATTCTAGGATATTTATTCCTTTACCTAAATTAAAAACTCCGGGAAGTCCAAGAATATGTTTTGGTATATGTTCAAACATGTCCGAAGAAGATCTAGAAATAGTAGGTAAATTATTTTTTATGATAATCGATATTCTACTAAATGAAGATGATAATTTTCTTGTATCTGGAATGATGCTGATAACTGACTATGAAAATACTTCATTAAAAACAATAACCCAAGTTACACCAAGTTTGATGAAAAAACTGGTAGTTCTGTACGAAAAAGCGTATCCTGTACGAATTAGAAATTTAATAGGAATAAAAACACCTAAAATAGTTGAGGCAGTGTATAATAACTTTCTGAGGGCGCTGCTTGGTGAAAAGTTAAAAAATAAGGTTTATGGTTTTAATTAATTTTGTGAGAAATAAGAACATTCATTTTTAGCTTCTCTTAGTTACTTCGGATAATATAGATTTAGCGTATAGTATTGTCGATAAGTCATTTTTTCCAAAAGAATACGGCGGTGAAAATGGTTCAATAGATGAATTAGCTATAGAGTGGAAAAGAAAAGTGGAAAGTTACAGAGATCGGTTTTTAGAAGAGAACTACAGAAACTTGGTGTTTGATGACTACAAAACTTATAATAATGAATTTGGAATGGAAGGAAGTTTCCGAAAATTAAATGTTGACTGAAGACATACTCTAAGTATCTTTCTATCAATTTGTTAAACTCCATTAAACATGCGTATAAATGCTTGAATTTAAATTAATTAACTAACTTCTGTAAGTGTATGGTTTATTATATAAATACCCTACAGTGAACTTTGTGTCTAAAAATAAATCATCAGTGACAAGAAATTCAAAGATTAGTAAAGAATAATTGTTAAACAGCATGCACTTTATTCTTTATTAAATATAATAATTTGTTGGAATCCGTATTAGCGTCCATTTGACGTACATCAATTATCAAGCTATAAATTTTGTACATAATATTTGTTTGCAACATTAACAACAAAGCAAGAGATTGTACAATTGCAAAGAATTTGTTGCTTCGCCCTTTTGGGACTATTCAGGAGTGAGAAAACTGGACTGAATAGGTGTGCATCATAAACGATAAGTAAGTTGTGCGACAGCTACTTCCATAACCTCATGCTAATGTACCTCGCCCGAAAGCGACAAAATTTTTTGTTTTGGTATGTGAAAAAGTCGTGGAAAAATTTTTACACACCAATAACCCCGAAATTTTTGGACTTGTGTCAGATTTTACTCTATGGCAGTTAAATTATGTAATAAAATCTAAAAATTCAACTAAAAAAAAACAGCCACAGGACGGATTTCAATAAGAAAATAAATAATTTCTGAAAACAAAAGAAATTAATTTTTTCGGATAAATTTTTTTAACTTTTTATTTTCTCTCACTGTAACAAATTGGTTTTTACTGGCCCTGCTCGGGCGCCATTAACAACACACTTTGCCAGTTAACAATAAAGGGTAAATTTGGCATAGGGGTGAAACAAAATTTATGTATTTTACTGGGTTTCTCTAAGTTGAATGGTTACGGATGCAATGTTAAATACCGTTAATTTATAAGGATAGATTATTTGAGGCGCAGCCCTTTAAAACGGTTGGTGTACTGCGATTGTTTTTTTGAGGTGGCTTTTCAGACCTTAATTGTGGTGGCCCGGCTCGACTGGGTTAAAGATGACATTTTCAAGCACCGGCGCTAATAATATAACTGACCAGGGTTATCCTGGTATTCTCTTGTCCTAGCTTTCGGTAGAACTGTTGTAAATTGTACGGTCACTTTCTAACAAGTGAGGTTTTAGGTGATTACAGGGTACAGCAAGGGTCCGTACTAAAAACGGCGACGTAAAAAGTGAAAGTTTAGCCAATAGATATCATACTACAGAGTATGGAGATGATGCCGTAGATTCGTCTGTGCGGGAAAAAAATTGTAGAAATTAGAAGGTGCACTATGGAGTTTGCGTTAAGAAATTAATCTAAAGACAAAACCTCTTTTGTGTAAGAAGAATGTTATGAAAATTATGTGCGGTACTACAGAGTTGGCGTTTGTAAATTTAATCTAAAAACAAAATCTCTTTCATACAGCAAGAACGTTAAGAAAATCGGTTAGAAACGGCGGTCAGAAAAACAATAATTTGGAATCAGGTATCAAGCGGTTAATCGTGAACAATAAATTTTAAGCGGTTACAGTAGGGGAGTTTTTAGGATCTTAGGGAATAATTTAAAAAGGAATTTAATTCTAACTATAAAATTTGTGCTTTTATACTGTAAATTTATTTATGGAAGGAAAGAAATTTCATACATGATTGATTCGTAGGTGGGAAAAATAGCGTCAAATTAACTTTTACTCATTTTTAAAAGCCCCACCTATTGATTTCGTTACAAGTTTAATCAATGTACTCCGACTACTAAGATAGGAGATAAAATTGCATTATTGTTAATTAGTTTTTTTATGTTTGTGGACACTCCGTAATCTATATAAGCGGAACAAGAAGAAACCCAAACAAATACGATATCTACGAAAATACTGTACCGGGCGCCTGTTTTAATAGATAAGCTATCATGGTCAACAAACTATAATAAAGGCAATGGAAATATATAATTATGTCAAAGCTGTATTATATGGTATTAATTTTCATAAAATAGATTGGCAGATAATGACTGATTTTGCAACCTGACTTTATACCATCTGTGTCGTTGCATATGCAAAGTATGGTTCAGAGTATCCTTGAAAACCATATTTGTTGGTGGTCCTAGGTAATATGACGTTTGCAAGTCGCTCATGAAAAAAAATAACTGCTTTTGTTTGCTTTATACAATCCGCCGTTGTTCATACGTTTAATAATGCAAGAAAAACTGCCAAAATGTCTGCCGATAAATTGTCGACAATTTATCGACCGACCGTTTGAGATCACACAAAATGTTTAACTTAATTTAAATAAAACTTTTTCTTTTAATTTGAATTGTTGACATATGTGTAAGAAGTTACTTAAGGCGTTCCTTCGATTATTATAGCCAACTAAGTGTTGGCAAAAATAACAATCTCGAATCGCCTTCTGTGTGAACTTACACTTAAGTTCTCTCACTCTTGAAGAGTCACAAAATGACGAAACAGTTGTCGAGTGATACTCAGTGTTTGTTGGCTGTTGCACAATCTGTTGTGAACTTACAGCAAGCGATTCGAGATTGTTATTTTCTACAACATTTATATGACTTTAAAAATCATAGGTCTTACGTAACTGCTGTTGACAAAGATGCCTTAGTATATAATAATATTTCATTTACTATTCATTTAAGTATGAATCGGAAATTTCTCATGATTAGTAATGCATAGCTTTGGTTTTTAAATAATAGAATAATTTAATTAATTTATTGGCAAAATTCCAAGGTTAATATCTAACTAATATCTAAAAGTAAATTAAATATTCTGAACAGTAACTGATAATTTACTGTGAGAACCAAAAAATAATTGTTAAATATTTTGAACATAATTTGTGACGAACCAAACAAAACAATAACTACCTAAATATAACAAAAATACAGATATAAAAAATCATATCCGGTACAAAATAAAAAATTTGGTAGGAATTAGGTAATATTACTAACAAATTGAAATGGAAAACGTACTTAAAATAAATATTTGCTTATTACTTATTATCACTATTAGGAAAAAACAAATGTTTTTAACATACTTAGTATATCAAAAGTTAGAATTAAAATATTTTAAAAAATGAAAATTGGTTTGTCAGTTCCTTATGACAAGTGACAAACCAATTTTCATTTTTGAATATTTTAATTCTAACTTTTGATATCTAATTTATAAAAATTACACCAGTTCTCAAGTCCGTATCCTCCAGAGAACGTAGATGTGCTAAGGAGGAGGAAAATAAAATACCTCCCGTAGACCAAAAAAAAAGCAACATGACCAATAGTTATCAGATAGCTGATAGTGGTCAGATTGTCTTTGACGTAACTGAATGTGACCTTGTCTAAAATGTGACAGAAGCACATATGACATTAGTTAGGTAGGTACTACTAAGTTACCAAGACACACTCCTACCTTCCAGTTTTTTAGGTATCTACGGTGACATTCATAAATAAAAATCAGAATTTTATTAATAGGGAAAATAAGTACTTCTTATCCTTAATTACGTGTTAACAAACAGAAAAACACCAAAAACTGCAACAAAAACTTTACTCGGACACGTGTTTCAATAGCTAAGCTATCAACATCAGCGAACCGATACTAAAAGTAAAAACAATAGGAAGCTTACACAATGTGTCCAAGATAAGGATGAACAGCACGGGGATCTCGGAAACCGTGAGAGATACAAAGTAGTCGGTTAAATTTAGAAAAACTTCGGTCCACTTTCGTAGATATTCGAAAAAAACCAAAATTGTGCCATTTTGTTTTCATTACATTCTGAAGTTATTCAAAAATTTACCAAAAAACTGAACTCACCTTGTCATTGACACTCTTTTTGCTCTACAAGATGGCGAACGTTTCGTTTTAAAGAAATCATCATCAACCCCATTTTTTCCATTGCACTCAAAAAAAAAGAAACTGTTGCAGAAACTGTAACTGCTTAAAATTTATTGTTCACGATTAACTGCTTGATACCTGATTCCAAATTATTCTTTTTCTGACCGCCGTTTCTAACTGATTTTCTTAACGTTCTTGCTGTATGAAAGTGATTTTGTTTTTAGATTAAATTCACAAACTCCAACTCTGTAGTACCGCACATAATTTTCATAACATTCTTCCTACACAAATGAGATTTTGTTTTTAGATTATATTCTTAACGCAACCTCCGTAGTGCACCGTCTAATTTCTATAATTTTTTTCTCGTAGAGACGAATCCGGGGCAGCATCTCCATTTCTATTGGCTAAACTTTCACATTTTACGTCGACGATTTTAGTACGGACCCTTGCGGTACCCTGTAATCACCTATAACCTCACTTATTAGAAAGTGACTGTACAATTTACAGCAGTTCTACCGAAGCTTCGTCAAGAGGATACCAATAGAACCGTGGTTAGTTATATTATTAGCGCCGATAGTATTACAATAAACAACACGTAATTAAGGATAAGGAGTACTTATTTTGCCTATTAAATATAATCTTAAGCACTGACACAAGGTGTTTATTCAGAATTTTATTATTTACTGAACATATTTTTTTATGACGATGTCTCATTATAGTCTTACTTATTCATCTACCAAATAGTTCGGGTAACAAGAAAGAAACATATAAAATGCCATTAACTACATACGTTCTCTCATGGGTTCTTTTAAGACAGACTCTGGTTAAAACTGCAATTTTTTCAATTCTATTATTGGAACTATTTAGTTACAAAATTATTATATCATATATTAATGTGGCGTGTCTAAGGATCTAAAAATATCTAAAAGGGAACTTCGACTGTTAATGATCGAAATCGGATGGTAAGTTCTATTATCTATTATCACACTGTCAAAGTAAAAGTATCAGAACCAAAATTTTCTACAAAGGTAGATAACAAATTATTAGATTCGCCGCTACTATTACCAAATTAATGAATATAGTTCTGAGAAAAACTTTGTTTAGTGCAAATAAAGGAGCATGGTTTTCATATTCGGAATTTCTAACAACAAAGTTTATTATTCCACCGTATTCCAATACTATTGTAAAATAAATTGAAGCCTACAGTTTCGTTGATATTTATGATCTATTTTCAAGGAATTTCTTACATAAATTCAACTTTTCTATTGGGATAGTAATTTTATTTAAATATATTTTTTTTCGGTAATTTTTTTCCAAAGATTTTCTTTCGGCAACATACAATCGCATATACGGGAATTTTATTTACAGCAATAGAGGTTCTAAAAGAGGGAAAAGGGAAAAGAGAAGAAGGAAGATGGTTTTAGGGGGGAAATAAAGAAAAACATAAGAAAAAGTAAAATATTATTTTGGAACATTGCGGGGATGAAGAATAAAGGGAAAGACCTCTAGGAGTATATAAGAAACTTTGAAATGGTAGGGCTGGTAAAAACATGGTTGAAGCAAAAGGATTGGGAAATATCGGGTAATAAATTGCCAGAAGACTTCATATGGAAGTTCAATTTGCAAGAAGAGGAATAATTACTTGGGTAAAAAAAGAGGGAAAAAGAAAATGTAGTAGGGATAATGAGACAAAAAGTGCGATGAAAACTATAGTAAAGACAGAGGAAGGAGATAAAGACAAAATGATAACGGTTTAAGAGAAAGAAATGGAAAAGACTAAGGAAATAATTGATAAGATGATCAAAGAAATTTGGAAGAAAGGGAAAAGTAGAGTTAACTTTCTTAGGAGGAAAGTAAGAATCCGTAATAGATTATATTATTGTAAACAAGAATAGTAAAGAGAGTATAGGATATATGAGAGTAGGGGATGAGGTAGATTCGGACAACTTGCCGGTAGAACTAAGCTTGATAGGAGAGGAAGAGTGAAAAGAAGAAAAACTTACAAAATTGGGAGAAATGGAAATACGGATAAAAGAAAGAAAAGGAAAATATTATAAAATGAAAAAGATCAAGAACAAGGAAAAACAGGAGACCTGTAATAGGAGAATGAGTATAATAAAAAAAATTAAAAAGCAACGGAAAAAAGTTTTGAAATAAAAAATGGAGGAACGGAAAAATAAATATAGAAGAATACAAAAACATAAGAACGGATTTTAGAATTTAAATTTAAAATTTAAAAATGTAAAATAACAAACAATAGAATATAGATAAAGGATTGAATAGAAAATAAAAGAAATCAAAATTTAAGGCGTGTTAGTAAATAGGAGAAGAAAATAAGAAAAAAAAAGATATAAAATAAATGCAAAAGATGGAAAAACCACATTATAAGTATGATACAATGAAAAGAAGAGAAGCAGGTAGTACATTTAGAAAATATAGAAGAAAAACAAAATAAATGAAGGGAAAATAAATTCAGTGCCCGTCATTAATATCCTAATTCTTTGATACCTTGAAAAACGTCAGATAAGAGGATACTTGAATGTCTTTGAATTAGAATCCTTCGGCACACTCCTTAGTGAAAGCCCTTTCTCTTTCTTTCATCCATTTTTTCCTCACGTTCTTCATCAATTCAATACATTTCCCTTTCTTTCCCATCAACACTCTTCTCTCTCTTTCCTCCGCTTTTATTTCACTGTACTCTTTCAAATGTTCTATATTTTCCCACCCATCTTTACACATTCTACACTTACTATCTTCGTTCTTCCACCAGTACTTGTTTGCATTTTCTTCATTCCCAAATCTGAATATTGTGATTAACCTTTTATCTATCAATTCCATTTTTCTGTTAAGTACTTTGGTTTTCCTTTTGCTATTAACTGTTCATACATTACGTTATATTTCCCTTCTCTAATTTTTGCTCTTCTTTCCTGTACTTGTGTATCCATATCTTTCTGTATTATTTCGTCTTCCATATTTCTTTTTCCATCTCTTATCTTCTTAATTTCCTCTCTTGCATATCCTCCTCTTTCATAATATCTTTTCTCCCATCTTCACCGAATTTTATTGTTTGCGCTTCTATTTTCTTCCAACACTCATACAGTATCTTATTTGCTCTCTTACTTTCCATCTTTTTTCATACCTTATTGCTCTTTTTCCTGTCTGTATACTTATTTTTTTCAATTTTAGTTTCTCTTCTACTATATAACCTGGTGTTTCCTTCTCCAATCCTACTGTCCACTTCCAATACTTTTCCTGTATTTTCTCCAGTTTCTCCCACTTTCTCCATCCCCACACTTCCGTTCCATACATCAACACACTTTTCACTATTCTTTCAAATATCCACTTTCTATTATTTATGTCTTCCCCAAATACTGTTTCTCCTCTACCCCATACCACTCTTATAATTCTATTTTCCTTCTGCTCTAATTTCTTAATCTGTTCATCATCCTTATTATCGTACCTCACCGTATATCCTAGATATTAAAATTTGTCCACCATCTCTATTTCTTCCTTTCCCTACTTCCATTTTATCTCTTTGGTTTACCTTTTTCTTCTTAAATTCTATAATTTTTGTCTTTTCTACATTTACTTCTAATTTCTTTTTTTAAGTATCTATTCATCATCTTTATCATTTCTTTACCATGTCATCTGCGTGAGGCTAAAACCCACACTTTTCTTCCTCCCACCACAATTCCTTCTACCTGTTGCCTTTTAATTTCTTCCTTTAAATTTCTTAAATATAAAGAAAATAAACAAATTCTCATTTATACTAACCTCTTCCATGTTTTGCCAATTATTGCCAAGGTATTGCCGCAATTTACATTTAAAGACCTTATTGTCATATACGGATTTTAGTTCATGGGGTAAATTATTGTATATTTTTATGCCCTTATAATGAGCACCTTTCTCAAACAATGTACTAGAGTGAGAAGGAATAGCAACATTACTTTTATGGCGTGTCTGCATACCCGTGTTTAATTAAATGTTCTTGACAAATTTATGTATATTAGAATGTTCAAATACACAAATATTAAGTATATAGAGTAGTGATAATGTCAGGATCCTTAAGTTTAAGAATAATGGTCTGCAATGGTCATTAAACTTTGCATTACTCATCGATCTGATTATTCGTTTTTGTAAGATAGACAGTCTTAAAGATTCCGACGAGTTACCCCAAAATATTGTACCGTATGACATTTTCGTGTATACTTAATCCTACAAATTTTATACAATTTGTTTCGTTTTGTGATTGTGCTATTAGAGGACATTCTTATTTCAGGTATTCTAAAATTTTATATAGTTTGTTTTTTTAGTTATAATTAACAACTTATTCTTAACGCACCAGTTTGACATATTTTTTATTGCAACGTTTGCGTGCTCTATGGCTGTAATCTCATCATTATGTGATATAAAAAGGACGTATCGTCAGCAAATTGATAAAGAGAGAGAGATTTACAGTTTAATAAAACCTCGCTCATATCATTACAATAGATAATAAAAAGAAGCGCAGCAAGAGTGGAACCTTTTGGTGCTCCTCTGTTAATACTTTGGAGTTCTGATTTACACTCATGAATTAGAATAAACTGTTGCCTGTTAGTTAAAAAAGATTTTACCCAATTTAGTGGAGTTCCTCTTATACCTACAGTCGTCTATAACAGTCGCACTAAAAGTTTCTTTACTATTCCTACGATCCTCTCATACCATCCACCCCAGCAAGGGGCTTCAGGTGGTAGGAGCTTTCAGTCAATTTGCACCCCCCTTTTTAAGAATTCGTTGCGTGCTTCAACTAAGTTTGTTCCGTTATTAGAATAGATGACGGCTGTGTTCTTTAATGTAGGACAACCAAACAAATTGTGTTCCAATTCAGTCTTTTCCTTCGATCCCAAACTCAACACATTCAGAGTTTTCTTGGTAATGTAACTTCTGTGCGATCCGGAATCCAGAATTGCACGCACTATAACATTGACGTTGTTACCCTTCAGCTACACCAGTAACGTTGGACGGAAAGAATTTTCTACATTGTGATTTGTCAAGTTCACATCCTTTTTACTCCCTTTACTTCTACTTGACTTCTTGCGAGGCTTAACGTCTTTTTTACTGCACACAATGGGGAAATGACAACAGAAAGAATTTTGACATCTCCGTTTACTTCGCCATTTTATTCGTAGATGTTCAGGTATAAGGCAAATAAAACAAACTTTCTTTTTGATCATAATAACAACTTGCGGGGATCGCCATTGAACTTTTCCCACCGCAATCAATTAACTTGGCTTATGATAAATTGTTTCCCTGGAAGTTTGTTCAATTATTTTAATACTATACGTACGATTTGTTTTGTTTTTGTTAAAAAAAATGTTTACATAGAAACCTGCTTACTTGTATAACACTTTGCCTACTTAAGACTTGAAATACATCTACTACATAAGTTAAGTGATTGACTGTGTTACTGTACCAAAATATTGAATAGAATATGAATTTAAATTAGAATTTGTGAAGTAAAATATAAACAAAACAAGAAGAATTTTAATAGATAAGCTATTTTGGTCAATAAACTGGTAAGGGCAGTGAGAGTATAGGATTATATTCATATAGCTGATATAACTCCGTAAAATCACATACTTTTCTCTGCTATAACATCATCTTAATCCTTATAAAAGGTTGATGAATATTTTTATTAATCAAATACTGTACAAAGTTAAGTTTGCAATCTCAACAGTTTAAAGTTTATCTGCGTATTTTTTGTAGTGCGCTCATACATTTGCAAACAAACAATATTAACAATAATATTAATAATAATAAGTGAAAGGTCCTTATTTTGATCGTTAAATTGTTGTGTTAGTCAACAGTTGCACAAAAAATAATCGCAGGTTACTACGTGCCATCAACAAATACTCTAACAATAAGTTAGACATCAGTGTCGACTCGTGTTAACAATCACGTACGTAAATGCATTCGCATTAAGCAACTATCTCGACAGATATGTAATAGTATTTAACATTACTAGCAAGGTAAAACAGTTTTACTAGCGGACAGAAGGATATGACTGACGAGTCGAAGACGAGTCTGTCACCTTCTGGAGCCAGTAAAACCCGTTACCTTGCGTGTATTGTTGAATGTTTTATTTGTTCCTCACTTGTAAAAGTTATTATAAATGAATAATAAACCATTAAAAATTCTAAAAATTTCGAAAATCGGAGAAAAATCATGTGAGCTTTAGACGTATTGCTTTGGAAACGTACGGCACTTATTTTGTTGATTAATTATTTCATTTCGATTTCTCGTTTCCGGAACGTTTTGCTAATGAGATTTACTGAAATGAGTGTCCCGCAGCAAGTGTAGTTGCAAGATTACTGCCGAAAAATCTTCATGAAGGTATGAATACGAGTACGCGGAGTTCAAAATGTGTCTGCCAAATTCAGCCCGAATTTTTTATGATCGAAGTGGTCAATGGTTAAGAGTTGTTTGGCTGTTAGAGAAAACATTAGTCAAGTTTTTAGTTACATATGTCATTTTCTGGATTTCATAAAGTGATTGCGTTTTTGAGAAGACGAAATGAACGCTACGTTCCCAAGAAAGCCAAGGTTCTGACGAAAGAGCAAGTGAAAAAGTTTATCATTGAAGCTCCTGACGAGAAGTGGTTACTTACCAAAGTCATTACCATTTTTGGTATATTTGGATGTTGTCGGTGCGATGAGCTTCTATCCCTCACTGTAAATGACATGGGGGATTTGGAGAAATGTATTGTTGTCACCTTACGAGAGACCAAAAATTTAACGACAAGGAGGTTTACAATAACGGACGGTGGGTGTAGCTTTAAACCTTGTGCTCTTTGTCGGAAATATGCGGCCCTACGACCTCCAAGAAGTAATATTCTGTGGTTGTTCTTGTAATACCGCAGTGGAAAATGTGTCGCCCTAAATGCAGGTTAACATACTGTATGCCCAATACATAAGAAAACTGCTGAATATTAGGAATTAGAAGAATCGACAATTTATACAGGGCATTCATTTTGACGAACTGGAACAACAATGCTGGTTGATGCAGGTAGTGATACTTTGGCTCTGAAGCGTGCAGGGGGATGGAAATCAACACAAATTGCAGAAAGCTACGTAGATGATTCGATTAATAATAAGATTAAAATGGCAAAAAAATGTTTCCACTTGAAGAATCCACGCCATCCACTTCTACAGAAAATATATGCGTAATATATATCTCCCGGAAACTTCAATATTACTGGAAATCGCCACTGCACCATGATATTTAATGTATAGGATAATAACAAATAAATCACGTTAGAGAGTTTGTCTGCCATTTCAAATTACCTATAATAAGGTAAAATATGAGGACGCGTGTAAAATTTTACAGCCTAGCCAGTTATATTTTACAAGTTAGTAGCTAGTTAATAGGCATTTTCAAGGTAACTATAGTGAGTCGATCCATATCTGTCGACATAGTTGCTCAAATATTTTAATTATGTTACAAATCCTTTTAAATGTGAACTTTACTTACATCTCCGAGCTGAAAAATGTATTTAAAGAAATGTAATCCACTAATTTAAAATCGAAATTGTGCAACCAATTCTAAAAAACGTATTGCTTCATAATTATCATAATCCATTAAAAAGGTTTTTTTTTAATTTTGTGGTGTGACGTCGTTGTGGATTGTTGGACGCTTGTTGTGGTTGCAGAGTTGAAATAGAAAGTGTACGCTCACGGCAATTTATGAGTTATTTATTATATGTAAAATTGTTACATTATAATATGTTTATGGTTTCCACTAAGGAAGTTGAATGAGTTGTTGTGATGCGAGTTGAACTTTTTTTTGTGTTATGTGTCTGTGCTGATGCGACAAGGTTGTGAATATTGTGCTTCTTTTGTTTATCAGCACATTACTGTTCCATGTTGATAAAATGGTGATTTTTTTGTTTACATTACGGAAATCCAATAATGGTAATTTTTAAGCATATGGATAACTCAGTTGATTTGTTTGATTCCAATTGTTTTTGACATGAGTAAATGCTCTCTAATACAAATTTGCTTTACGTTACAGAATTGACAAATTTATTTTATAATTTTCTAACTGTATACCAATTAAACCTTTCGTACAGCTTAGAAGATTTTGCAAACTATTGTTGTTAGACCATTTGTTGTACTCAAAAATATTGTGTAGCAATTCGGAACTATTTAATGTTAGTTTATAAGATTACAGACAACATGGGTACAAAATTATATTACTTTACGCCGTTTATTTTCTGCTTCAGCTTTAAACACATTTTTTATACTACACCATTATCAATTTGTTTTTTTAATAATAACAAGATTTCTAAATGTGGGTAAGTCTCTTAACCTAAAAATCTGTTTGTGCTTTAATTTGCAAAGCAGTTAACTAAAAAATTTCTTTAGAGCTCTTCTTTCTCTTCTAAATACGAATTTGTTTTGGGTTTCTATGTCATATTATAAAATTTGAAAATTACAACAATATTTTTTAACGATCGAATTGGATTTTACGTATTGTCAATTATACAAAACGGCGCTGCTGCTTGGTTCTAGTATTCACACGTCGCCACTGCAGCAGCGCTGCTAGTTCATAGGCTGGATAGTTCTTTTTTTACATTTTGGTCAGTTGCTCGAGAACATTGTCGATGGAAGGTGTTGTTTAGCGTATTTGCAAATTGTAAAATGGAAACGAGTGTAGAAAACATTGATACGGAACAGCATATATTAAACATTGAAAATCAACCTTCTCTTTGCGATTCATCGCATAAGGATTGGGAGATAGGGAGATAAAGAAAAACGCTTGGGAAGATGTGATAAAGAAGTGTATTGTGGGTTTCGACAACAAAACGTCAGCGGAAAAAAGAAAATAGGTAAGCAAGCCATTAACAAATATTTTATTTTGATTAGTTTTAGTAATATTTATTGTATTATTACTGTTCAAAATGTTTAGCTTTTCACCATTCCTTTGTTTTTTACATTTTTGTTTTAAATTTTCTGGAATTGCCAGGGTACTTTGCCTTCTTCACTCATAAAATAATCTGCAAATCGGACTCTTATGCTTTTCACGTTTCTTCCAACTTGCATTGAGTTTGCCGCCATTTTATCAAATCCTTGCACCGTCAAACTATCCGTCTCTATCAAGAACAAAATTATGCAGGAGACAGCAAACCTTGACAATGTCTATGGTCAAGTCGTTTTCAACGTTCAGAGCTCTGTGTAGTATTCGCCATTTGTTGGATAATATTCCGAAGCAGCATTCGACGAATCGCCTAGCTCGTGATAGACGATAATTGAACACTCTTTTCTTCGTAGGCAAAAGTGTCCGCGTAGGGACGCAGTATGAACGTTGATAAACCAAATGCTTCGTTTTCTACGATAATATGCGTACTTGAGACTGTCTGACCTTGCAAACGACGACTTTGGGGTATTCGAATTTCATTGTTGCACAATTTTTGGTATAGTATGGAGTTTTTAAAAACCGTCGAATCGGATGATTTTCCATATGCACCCAAGTCGATTAAACTAAATTTGTAGTCCAAATCGCAGACAGCTAACAACACAACGGAAAAAAATGTTTGTAGTTATAATTGAGCGATTCACTATCGACGAGCTTTATTATCCGAATATGCTTTCCAGGAAGGTATAGGGCAAGTTTGGCCTTTGCGTTGATTGGTTAAAACATGGTGCAGGTTTACACCGCTTAAAATACGTGCATCATTTGACATTGACATTCATATTTTGTCGTTGGTATACTGCGTAGTTATTTTCAATTCCTTTTATAATATTCGTTGCGTTTGTTAAATAATAGTTCTTGTCAGAACTCCCTTCCTTGCTTTTATTACTGTACAGGTATGTCGGTTTACATTAATTGCTTATAGGTTAAATAAGCGTAATTATTATTTTAGCATCCAATTTCAATGGCGGAGCTACAATCCTTTAAAAACCCGTGTGACAAGATTATTCACAATGGTCAGAAGTTGATGGCGTATAATTTACATGTAAAGTATATTGCACAAAGCCTGAGTGAAACTGTTGCTGTGAAACATACTGCTATGGATACAGGTATTGGAGTAAATACAGTGTGAAATTTAATTAAAGAAATTAAGGTTTCTGGTATTGCACGTTCACCAAAGAAAAATAGAAAATGCATAACACTCTTTAAGAAGCTTGATGATTCTGAAAAAATGGGAATTCGAAGACACGTGCATTCATTCAATTTTCGCAACGAATTGCCAAATGTATCAAAGATTTTAGTCGTCGTTAATAGTGATGATTCATTACCAAACTTCAGTCGTTCATCCTTGTACAGAATATTGAAAAAATTAGGCTTTATTTACGACAAACGATCAAGAAAATTCATTTTAATTGAAAAGCCTGCAATCGTTCTTTGGCGCAGGAAATAGTTAACTCCAAAAAAATAATATCGTGAGCAAGGGAGAGAAATATATTACACTGATGAAACGTAGGTTAATGCAGGACATGTGAAAAGTAAAGTTTGGCACGATACTACAGTTAAAACTGCAAGACAGGCATTAATTGAAGAAGTTTCTACTGGCGTGAAGGATCCATCAAGCAAAGGAAAACGAATTATAATCGCACGTATTGGTAGCAACTCTGGATTTGTTGATGGTGGTTTATTGAACTTTGAATCACAGAAAACTGGTAAGATATGTAATATCAATACTTTGTGTTTTTATGACTTTTTATGTTTATTAGTAATGTGTTTGAAGGTTGGCTGGAAGGTGTACTGCCTGCTTTAAAAGCAAATTCTGTAATCGTTATGGATAATGCCTCGTACCATAGTGTAAAAGCAGAAAGAACATCAACAGAAAATTGGAAGAAAAATGAAATTATCGACTGGCTTCATAGTAAGCACATTCCGACTGAAGAACATTTATTAAAATTACAATTGTTGGAATTAGCTAAACAATATTGCCTTTCTCATACAACACCTTATGTCATCGATGAAATGGTCAATGGTACTGAAAGAACCATATTACGCCTTCCGCCGTACCATTGTAATTTAATCAAACTGATATGGGCACAAGTAAAAAATTATGTAGCTGCTAACAACACAACATATAAACTTGCTGATGTGAAAGCGTTGCTAAATCAAGGTATTTCTACAATAACCGCAGAGCGATGGAAAGGTTACATTCAACACATAATTAAGGAAGAGAAGCGAATGTAGGATTTAGACGGTATAGTGGAGGAAATGGTAGAAAAAATTGTCATCGATTTAGGAGAGGAAAGTTTCAGCGAAGAGTTCACTAATGACGATTTAACAGATGACAATATGGATGTTGATATCGTACTCATTTAAATATTTTAAATGCTTTCTAATGAAGTGTCGAGACTTTATATAATATAGTAATTTTCTTATTCAGTTTATTTTTACTTAATCGTATGGTGCATTTTAAATATTGTATTGTGATGTAAGTGTTATGTATGGTGTCCCAGAAGATCAGTATAAACCTGTACAGTGTGGTGACAAAACCGTGTGCAATTGTGGTTTTTTCATCTTGGCAAAGCATTTACTTCAAGGTTTCGGAAAACCACTAAAACCTAAACATGCCAACCCTTATCCACCCTAGTATTCACATGTAATAATATTAATTAAGTGTGTAATGTGATTGTTTTTTGTGAAATTGTGTTGTTCATTTTTTCCTAATTATTGGGAGGATCTTGATGACCAGGTCCGGAAACCAAAGTGGTGATTCTCAGGAACAACATGTTTTTCTTGTTGACCATGGAGTACTCTAAGGTACTGATTACCTTCCATATTTTATATTTGCACCAAAAACCCTTAATGTGAATCTTGTACATAAAAAATGAAATAAATATATTTTCACTTTTTGTGAAGTTTATTAGTAGTGTGTTACATGTGTAGGATTAATTTATAATACCATAGTTATGATAAATTGATTGAATATTGATGTACATAATGATTGCTATCTAAACACAGCTACGAAACAGAATGGTCTACAAATCTATAAATTTGAATTTGAAATTTCCCACCTTTAAATCAATATTTAAACTGTGTGCATTCACCTTTCATCAAAGCGCTTTCTTCTTTACCCTTATTTAAAATAGACTATAGAAATACATCATCTCCCCCGGAGTGTAGAACGTCACATAGATACAAGCAGTAGATTCTATATACGTATTAGTGTTTCCATCAGTCACCGATAGATGGCGTTATGCGTTGGCTTTCCGGTTTCGTCATTGATTGAATATCACGAAATAATGTTACCACCCGACGGATCAACGCAATAATTTAAAAATAGATTTTTCAAGTTTTATATACTATTTAGTTTGTTTGAATTAATCTTTAATTTGAAATTGAGTGTTAGGTGTGAAAATAACAGGAAACTAAAATATTATAATAATGTAACACGTATCACCACCTTTCGGCATATTGAAATATAGAATCATCTGGGCATTATACTTTCCAGGGGAGATGATGTATTTCTGCTATGACTAACTACTACGATACTGTACAGTCACGTTAACTTTTTTTTCTATGATTTGTATTTAAAATTTGTACAAATTAACTCTTTTAGAGTCGTATTAATTGAAAATTGCTTGGATAGTAGGTAAGCAAAACATGGACAGTATCAAAACTGTTTACCTTAAATTTATAATTATAAGTAGTCATTAGTGGTGTTGCAATTTCCATATTACTTCATTATTGTAGCATTCATAAGTAGTTAAGATTATTATAATTCGTATTCTACTATGTACCTGATTTAAATGAGTACATGTTGACAGTTTATACATACTTTGTTTTTCTCATTATTTTAAAAACGAAAGGGGTGAACATTCAGTGGAAGTGCATCAATTATAATTAGTAATTATATTCATTAAAAAAGAAGCGAGAGTAACAAAAGATCAATGATTACATTTTACCATAAAAGAAATTTAATTATAACGTTTTCTTTGTCAGCATCAACCAAGTAATAATGCCTATTCGACCGCTGTCTTTGGAATTGCAAACTGTTGCGAACAATGAACTAAACGAAGACGTTGATAGGATAGAAAGTGATTTAGAACATATGCGAAAATGGATAGAAAAACAACCATACCTAAACGATACCATAGGTAGGTTCGAAATAATAGTAGATTACGCAATTAGCGGACAATGTAGGGTTTTTAAAAATATTTATTTGATTTTAGACGAACGTCAGTTGGAAACTTTTTTAAGAGGTTGCAAATGGAGTCTGCAGCGAACCAAAGAAAAATTTCAATATTTTTACAAGTTTCGCTGCTTGTTACCCGAGTTTTTTCAAAACAGAGATCCGTTTCTACCTGAAATTCAAAATGTTTTAAATAAGAAGTAAACTTATAAAACCTATTAAGTTATATGAATTCAATCTATTCTAGGATATTTATTCCTTTACCTAAATTAAAAACTCCAGGAAGCCCAAGAATATGTTTTGGTATATGTTCAAACGTGTCCGAAGAAGATATAGAAATAGTATTTAAATTATTTTTTATGATAATCGATATTCTACTAAATGAAGATGATAATTTTCTTGTATCCGGAATGATAATGATAACTGACTATGAAAATACTTCATTAAAAACAGTAACCCAAGTTACACCAAGTTTGATGAAAAAATTGGTTGTTCTGTACGAAAAAGCGTATCCTGTACGAGTTAGAAATTTAATAGGAATAAAAACACCTAAAATAGTTGAGGCAATGTATAATAACTTTCTGAGGGCGCTGCTTGGTGAAAAGTTAAAAAATAAGGTTCATGGTTTAAATTAATGTTGTGAGAAATAAGAACATTTATTTTTTAGCTTCTCTTAGTTACTTCGCATAATATAGATTTAGCGTATGGTATTGTCGATAAATCATTTTTTCCAAAAGAATACGGCGGTGAAAATGGTTCAATAGATAAATTAGCTATTGAGTGGAAAAGAAAAGTGGAAAGTTACAGAGATCGGTTTTTAGAAGAGAACTACAGAAACTTGGTGTTTGATGACTACAAAACTTATAATAATGAATTTGGAATGGAAGGAAGTTTCCGAAAATTAAATGTTGACTGAAGACATACTTTAAGTATCTTTCTATCAATTTGTTAAACTCCATTAAACATATGTATAAATGCTTGAATTTAAATTAATTAACCAACTTCTGTAAGTGTATGATTTATTATATCAATACCATACTGTAAACTTTGTGTCTAAAAAATAAATCAATCAATAAAAAAAGATTCAAAGATTTTATTAAAGGATAATTGTTAAACAGCATGAAATGTAGTGCACCTTATTCTTCATCAAATATAATAATTTGTTGGAATCTGTATCTTTTATGTTTTGTTGAACAAGTATAGTATTAGCCTCATGTGACTACATCATTATCAAGTTATAAATTTTGAACATAAAATTTTTTTGCAACATTAACAACAAAGCAAGAGATTGTAAAATTGCTTATAGTTTGTTGCTTCGCCCTTTTGGGACTCTTCAGGAGTGAGAAACCTCGAGTGAGTGGGTGGCCATCATCAACGATAAGTAATTTGTGCCAAACCTTATGTCCGAAAGCAACAACATTTTTGTTTTGGTATGTGAAAAAGTCGTGGAAAAATTTGTACACACCAATAACCGCAAAATTTTTGGACTTGTTTCAGATTCTGCTCTATGACTGTAATAGAATTTAAAAATTCAACTCCAACTAAAAAAAAACTCTCACAGCCACAGAACGGATTCCAATAAGAAAAAAATAATTTCTGAAAACAAAAGAAATTAATTTTTTCCGGACAAATTTTAAAAATTTTTATTTTTTCTCACTGTAGCAAATTAGTTTTTACTGTCCCTGCTCGGGTGTCATTAACACATCTTGCCAATTAACAATAAAGGGTAAATTCGGCACAGGGGTAAAATAAAATTTATTTTGTGTTTGGAAGAAAACTAATGCCAGAGTTTAAACAGTAAATTATTCTGATAAGCACACAAGTATTGGATAACTTTTGAACAAATAGAATATAACTTATAATGTGTGGTAATGAAAAATTAACATAACAAATTCTAATTGTTCCGGTCGCCGCACCCTGCATGTGGATGAGCGGTAATGTAGCCACGGCCACGGTTTGACAGCTGAGCCCACCCTTAAAATTTGGACAGTGGTTTTTCGGTTTTCGGTGATATTTTACTGGGTTTCTGTAAGTGGAATGGTTACGGATACAATGTTAAATACCCTTAATTTATAAGAATAGATTATTCGAGGCGCAGCCCTTTAAAATTTTGATGTTTTGCGATTGTTTTTTTGAGGTGCTTTGTCAGACCTTAATTGTGGTAGCCCGGCTCAACCGGGTTAAAGATAACGTCTTTAAGCACCGGCGTTAATAGTATAACTGACCACGATTATATTGGTATTTTCTTGACCCAGCTTTTGGTAGAACTGCTGTAAATTGTACGGTCACTTCCTAATAAGTGAGGTTTTAGGTGATTACAGGGTACAGCAAGGGTCCGTACTAAAAACGGCGACGTAAAAAGTAAAAGTTTAGCCAATAGAAATCACACTACAGAGTTTGGAGATGCTGCCCCGGATTCGTCCGTGCAAGAAAAATATTATAGAAATTAGAAGCTGCACTACGGAGGTTGCGTTAAGAATTTAATCTAAAGACAAAATATCTTTTATATAGCAAGAACGTTCGGAAAATCGGTTAGAAACGGGGGTCAAAAAAAGAATAATTTGGAATCAGATATCAAGCGATTAATCGTAAACAATAAATTTCAAGCGGTTACAGTAAGGAATAACTCAAGAAGGAATTTAATTCTAACTGTAAAACTCTTGCTTTTATACTGTAAATTTATTTATGGAAGAAAAGAAATTCAATGCACGATTGATTCGTAAGTGGGAAAAATGGCGCCAAACAAACTTTTACTCATTTTTAAAAGCGCCACCTATTGATTTTGTTACAAGTTCAATCAATGTACTCCGACTACCAAAATAAGAGATAAAATTGCATTATCGTTAATTAGTTTTTTTTATGTTTGTGGGTACTCTGTAATCTATATAAGCGGAAGAAGAAGAAACCCAAACAAATACGATATGTACAAAAAAACTGTACCGGGCTCGTGTTTTATATATAAGCTATCTTGGTCAATAAACTATAATTAAGGCAATGGAAATATAAATTATATCAACGCTGTATTATATCGTATTAATTTTCATAAAAATAGATTGGCAGATAATGACTGATTTTGCAACATGACTTTATACCATCTGTGTCGTCGCATTAGGCAAAGTATGGTTCAGAGTATACTTGAAAAGCGCATTTGTTGGTGGTCCTAGGTAATATGACGTTTGCAAATCGCTTATGAAAGAAAATGACTGCTTGTGTTTGCTTTATACAATCCGCCGTTGTTCATACGTTCAAATATGCAAGAAAAACTGTCAAACTGTCTGCTGGACAGTTTGAGATTACAACAGAATTTTTAACTTAATTTAAAAAAACTTTTTTTTTAATTTGAATTGTTGCCAGATGTGTAAGAAGTTATTTAAGGTAGTCTTTTGATTATTATAGCCAACTAAGTGTTGGCAAAAGTAACAATATCGAATCGCCTTCTGTGTGAACTTACACTTGAGTTCTCTCACTCCTGATTAGTCACAAAATGACGAAACAGCTGTGGAGTGATACTCAGTGTTTGTTTGCTGTTGCACAATCTCTTGTGAACCTTACAGCAAGCCATTCGAGATTGTTATTTTTTCCAACATTTATATGACTTTAAAAATCATATGACTTACGTAACTGCTGTAGACAAAGATGCCTTAGTATATAAAATATTTAATACTGCATCTATTATTCATTTAAGTATGAATCGAAAACTTCTCATTATTAGTAATGCTTATAGCTTTTGTTTTTAAATAAAAAGAATAATTTAATTAATTTATCAGCAAAATTCCAAGGTTAATATATAACGAATAACTAATTGTAAATTAAATTTTCTAAACAGTAACTGGTAATTTAGTGTGAGAACCAAAAATAATTGTAAAATAATATAAACATAATTTCTGACGAACCAAACAAAACAATAACTACCCAAATAAAAAAAAAATACAAATACATACAGAAGGCCATATCCGGTACAAAATAAAATATTTTGTAAGAATTAAGTAATATTACTAAAAATTGGAATGAATGGAATGGAAAACGTACTTCAAATATTTGTTTATTACTAATTAGTACTATCAGAAGAAAACAAATGTTTGAACATTCTTAGTATATCAAAAATTAGATTTAAAATATTTCAAAAAATTAAAATTGGTTTGTCAGCTCCTTATGACAAAAATCGAATTGTTAAGTTTTATAAAAATCGCACCAGCTCTCAAGTCTGTATCCCCAGAGAGCGTAAATGTGCTAGGGAGGAGGGAAATAAAATACCTCCCGTAGACCATCAAAAAAAGTAACATGAGCGGTAGTTATCGGATAGCTGATAGTGGTCAGATTGTCTTCGACGTGACTGAATGTTACCACGTCTAAAATGTGACAGAAGCACATACGATTTTAGTTAGGTAGGTACTACTATGTTACCAAGACACACCCCTAGCATGTTAGCTTATTAGCCATATACCTGCTAGTTTTTTAATTATCTACGGTGACATTTATAAATAAAGAACAAAAATTTCATTATTTACTGAACATGTTTTTCTATGACGATATTTCATTATAGTCCTACTTATTCGTCTACCAAATAGTTCGGGTAGCAATAGAGAAACATATAAATAACAAACAACTGTATATGTTCTCTTATTGGTTCTTTTAAGACAGACTCTGGTTAAAACTTCAATACTTTCCAATTCTATTATTGGAAGTATCCAGTAATCAAAAATCGGATGGTAAATTCTATTATCTATTATCACACTGTCAAACTAAAAGTATCAGAACCAAAATATTCTACCAATGTAGATAACAAATTACTACATTTGCCACTACCATTATCACATCAACTAATTTAGTTCTAAGAAGAACTTTGTTTGGTGCAAATAAAGGAGCACAGTTTTCATATTCGGAATTTCTAATATTTAAGTTTATCAGACCACCGTACTCCAATATTATTGTAAAATTAATTGAAGCCTACAGTTTTTTTGATATTTATGATCTGTTTTTCCCGAATTTATTACATAGATTTAACTTTTCTATTGTGACGGTAATTTTTTTTAAATCTTTTTTTTCAGTAATTTTTTTTCGAAGATTTTCTTTTGGCGACATACAATCGTATATATGGAAATTTTATTTACGGCAATAGAGGTTCTTGCCACTTTGGATAGGCAATTCAATTAACGTCATATCACGGACTTTTTTTTAAAGAGGGCGTCCGAATCGATTTTGTTTTTCAACGGGAATTAGTTGTCAAAAACCGTTCTCGTTGGCCATTCTGAGTTTCAGTTTCCGAGTTGATACATGTGTCAAAAAATACCTCTTTGGTTGAAACACCTTCGCATTGTTTAATTTCTTGTAGGTTAATGAATTGCATCCCTATAGAAATAACTTAAAAGAAAAAAAACACAAAAACTAAATGGAGGAAAGAAGGAAGGGGGAAGATGAGTTTAAGGGGGAAATAAAGAAAACATAAGGAGAAGTAAAATATTATTTTGGAACATTGGGGATAAAAAATAAAGGAAAAGAGTTTTGGAAGTATATAAGAAACTTCCAAATGGTAGGGCTGGTAGAGCAAAGGAATTGGGAAATATCGGGTAATAAATTGATGACTTCATATGGAAAGTTCAATTCGCGAAAGGGGATAAAAGAATGGGGAGGGCAAAAGGAGAAATAATTACTGGGGTAAGAAAAGAGTGAGTAAGAAAATTTAGTAGAGATAAAATGAGACAAAAGGAAAAATAAAAACTATAGTAAAGACAGAGAAAGTAGATAAATACAAAATGATAACGGTATAATGGAAAGAAATGGAAAAGACTAAGGAAATAGTTGATAAGATGATTAAAGAAGGAGACGAATAATAGAATAGGGAGGAAAGAAGGATGGAAAGAAGGATGGAAATAAATAGAAAACAAAAGATAAATTCGAAGGATAAAAAATAAACAGACAAAAGTAAAAACTATTAGAATTATGTGAAGAGAGGGTATCGACAATTTAAACAAAAATTTGGAAGAAGGGAGAAAAGGAGGAGTTAACTTTCTTGTAGGAAAGTAAGGATCCGTAATATATTATATTATTGCAAATAAGTATTCTTGTATAGAATTTATGTCAGTAGACTCAGACCACTTGCCAATAGAACTAAACTTGATAGGAGAAGAAGAGAATGAAGATATATTAAAAAATGAAAGAAGATCAAGAAGAAATAGGAGACCTGTAAGGATTATAATAAAAATTGAAAAGACAACAAAAAGGTTTTCAAATAATAAAATGGAGTAACGGAAAAATAAATAAACGGAAAGATAAGAACAAAATTAAAAATTTTAAAAATGTGAGAAGACAAAAATAGAATATAGATAAGGGATCGAACAGAAGATAAAAGAAATCAGAAATGAAGGGGGGCTTGTAAATAGGAGAAGAAAAATAAGAGAAATGTAAAATAGGTGAGAAAAACTACATTATAAATATGCTACAAAGAAAAAAAAAGCAAGTAGTACATTTAGAAAAAATAGAAGAAAAACAAAATAATTGACGGGAAAATAAAAATAGCAAATACAATGCCCGTCATCGACATCTTAATTCTTCGATACCTTAAAAAAGGTCGCACACACTATCAACCAAAACGTTGGATAAGAGGATACTGGAAGATATTGGAGATTGACGCTAGGTTTGGAGAGAGAGACACCTGGATATTTAATAGAGGAAAAATTAAAAAAACAGGAAAGAGAGCGATAAGATTTGAGGAAAGAATGGAGAATAGGAAAAATAATGAAATTTTGTATTGATTTTGGGAAGAGATCGAATTAGGAAAAGTAAATCACGGAGACGAAGAAAGAAAAGCATATTACAGAAGAGGAAGTTACGCGATAAAAGAAGTAGGAATGTTAAGAAGAGAAGGAAGAAGGGTGATAGAAAAAATAATAATGAGAGTCAAAGATAATCGGATACGAGAAAGGAGAATGAAGTTAAAAACAATATAAAATATGGGATAAGTGAACATAATAGTGATAGGAATCCCAAGGAGGGCTGACAATGCAAGAAAAAAGGATGATGGGTAACGAAAAAAACAAAAACAAATATTGGAAGCAAGACGAAGAAAGATTATAATGAATGTGTGGAATTAAGAGAGAGGAATAAAAGAGAAAGTTTACTAACAGAAAAGGGAGCTGGTATAAAGTAGATGGAAGAGGTAGACAAGAGAAAAAAATGTGTTACGGTTAAAATTTCTCGAATTGAGGACGTAGGTCGTAAGCCGCTTTAGAACGTGTGTTGCAAGTAATGCAGTGCAACGAAAGTTTGTAATTGTAATTTGATCAACTTTCCAAGATGAGCGGCGGACATTTTCTCTTTTCTCGTTGGTGCACGTGGGTGCTTTAGCGTCTTCTCTGAAGTGAAATTCTTACCAAAAACTATTTAATGTGTGTTTCACAATTTCCAATACAAATTGGCGTTTACATTAATCTGGCTACATTCACCCTGACAATTTGGGTTTCTTTTCTATTTGTTTCAGTTGTGATTTCTACTAATGCTTTTAGCACGTTGTTTTTGGCATCTTTTACTCGTTATATACGTTACTGAGATAACTCTCAAGGGTGCTAGAGTAGCTACCTAAGAATTTTACCTACTAATGCACGACAATACCACGGCTCTGCAGTAATTCAACCGCAGGTCAACGGGGAGTACCACGTCGCCAGAGTTTGTTTATGTTGTATATCTCCAGCTATACAGAGTGGAACAAAAGTCTGGAAACGCTCAATTATCTCACAAATGGGTAGTACGAATTGTACAACATGTACAACATTTTGGATAAGTATATTTTGGGGATACGAAGATTCCAGATTTGATATCTGCAATGTTGCCAGATTTAATTACTTGAATTCTATTTTGCACGGACAGTTTTATTTAATTTAGGACCTTCCTGACTTTATCAAATATTGAGTGTTACATTATGGTTGAACTCGTATTGAAGGGGACATACCAATAATGATACAATATACGGGGTTAAAGGAAAGGAACACCAACTGCAGCGTCTATTTAACCTACAGAAAACCACCAAAAACTGCACCAAAAACTTGACTCGGACACGTGTTTCAACAGCTAAACTGTTATCATCAGCGATACCGATACTAAAAATAAAAACAACGGGAAGCTTATATATACTATCTGCTTATCACGCATCGTTAAACTTAATTGATTCTTAGATAAGCTTCAAATAATTCCGAAAATCCTAATGGACCGTTATCATCATAATTCATAAGCAAATTTCTGTTTTTAAAAATTTCTAGACTTTCATAAGAACAAGTTCGTTTTTACTATCTACCCTCTTAATTAATTCAATGTTCTTCAAACCACTGGCCCGCAATCGCCCGTGTAGAAGAGAAGCGGTCCCGTAAAGCCAATATCTAAGACGGCGATCTTCGCGTTCTGTGGTTCTTCGATGACGTCCTGTACCTTCTGCTCTTTGTGTACGGCCCTCTTGGTTCCATGCCCGAACACAGACTGCTACAGTGTTTAAACTCAAAATCCGTTGAGTTCTAGCGGCCATATCTCTCATAGACAATCCAGCCTCACGCAATCCCACAATTCTACCCCTATCAAACTCGCTTAATTGCCGAAAATTACGGCGTCTTCTCAATGGAGGCATTATGATTGAATTAAAGAAGCTCTTTAAAATGTAATTTAAATCGCTTAAATGACAACTGTACTTACAACTGCTTAATTCATTGTTTTAGAGCTACTTAATCGTAAGTGTTTTTGAATGAGGTTAACAAAACAACCGGCAATATGGCTGAAAAACTGATCGTTTTTTCTTAATATAAACAAATATATTCCCAAGAAAAATTTACAAAATATCAGCATTATTACTGGGTGTTCTTCTTTCTATGTCACTTAGTATAGTACCTATCCCAAAAAGGATTTATTTCAAAATATTAGTTATCAATTTTATATTTCGAATTTTTAAAAGATAAGAAGCAATAATGTATAAATTTTAATTTTATAAATAATAATGTACTTTTACTTATTTATATTTAAATAAAATCAATACAAAGTGTTATTCGGTTGGATTTAAGCAAAGGGGAGCCGCTACTTTTCCCATAATAATGTAGTCGGGGGTAAACAGTGATGGTTGGTAGGTTACAGTTATTACTATTTTCTTATTTATAAAAATACATGTTTTCAATAGGTTTAGGGTAAACGGTGTTAGTTGCTAGATGTGATCGGGAGTTAACGGTGTTGGTTGGTAGGTTACAGTTATTAAAATTATTTTCTTCGCTACTCTTCAATAGGTATTCGAAAAACCTATTGTTTTGGTAGATGTTAGATACAAGACGTTTTATTTAAAATAATAGAGTTTAACACATTTCAATTTGAGTATAATTTAATTGATTTTTTTACTACCCTGTATGACTTTTTTAGAAAGTTATTGTTTTTCTTTATTACCCAAGGCATTACTACTATGATAACGCATAACGATTTATACGTCACATAAAACACTTTATTTTATAATTTTTAGAATTTATGTTGCAATTTTATAACTTTATAAATATCTCAAAATTATTTGAGATAGGTATTAGGCATGTAACATCAACTTATCTTTTATTTCAGCTCTACAATTAAAATTCATTCTCAAATACAGGGTGTTCTTATTAAAAAAAGTGCAAATTTGACATCTAACTTGTAACAGTAAAATTTCTACCAGTTACTTAAGAGGTCGACCATACTCATGTTAAGCTAAACAATTTTAAATTAAAATTATATTACAATAAATATAGAGTTATACAGAAAGCAATCTAGGGCCCTTATTATTTCTACTAATGCTAAATGATTTGCCCCTAGTAATAAAACACGCAAAATGCTTAATGTTTGCGGACGATATAAGTTGTATATGGAAGTCAGAAGCTCTAGGAATAATTATCTTCTGTCTTCCACGGCGAAAATTCAGGTAACTTAAGTGGTATTAGGTGGAGAATCGTTAATCCGAATTCAGTGCACAGCTCCAGCGCCCGTACGGCGGCCGGTCTTGAAATTATTGGCCTTTCGAGATATTTAGTCCTGTGCTTAAACATGACCTTAAAATTCCGGTGATTGGGTTGTGACCTTATGTTGGCTACGTAACTGGTAAGTAGTTGTGCACGTATACTTTGCAGTGGTAAAACACCGGATTCACTTTGTAGGCTCACGACCGGGCTTGTCCTGAAAGTTACGGTGTAGTCTAGGAGACACCGTAACGCCGAATTTTGGATCGGGTCCAGCAATGCAAGTGTCGTCTTACGTGCTGACGAGTACATGACAGAACCGTAGTCAATTTTGGCTAGGATTATCGAACGGTAGGTGTCGAGCAGCGACTCCGTCTCTCCTCCGAACCTGGTTCCCGAAATCGCTCTTAGCGTATTCAGAGCGGGCTTGCACCTTTGTACGAGGTCAGTAATGTGCGGTTTCCAGGTGAGCTTCGAATCGAAGTCCTAGAAATCGAGTTGTTTCTTTACATGATATTGTCATATCTTTTATATATAGCAGCAGTCCGTAGTGCGGTCTTCTCATACGACAGAAATGGATGCATTGAGTTTTGTGCGCGGAAAACCGAAAACCAGTTGTTTCAGCGTTTCGCAAAATGTAATTAATCGATTCTTGTAGTTTACTGACTATCGTACCCATTTCTGGATCCGAAAAAAATATGGCTAGATCGTCTACATACAGATAACGGCTTACTGATGCATCTACGGATGCTGCTATATCATTCACCGCAACTGCAAATAGGGTCACGATAAGCGTGGAACCCTGCGGCACTCCGTTTTCCAAGATCCTCCGTGATGATAACGCATTTCCGATTCGGACTCAAAAACTTTTGTCATCTAAGAAAGAAACCACAAATTTCAGCACGTTACCTGTCAGTCCCCAATCATAAAGCTTGCGAATGATTCCGTAGCGCCATGCCGTGTCATAGGTTTTTTCAAGGTCAAAAAAGACAGCGACTGAATGCTCTCCCTTTCGGAAACTTTCTAATATTTCCTTCTCCAGGTATATGTGTTGGTCTACCGTCGATCACTGTTTCCTAAAACCCGCTTGGTAATCTACCAGGAAATTGTGAGATTCCAGCTGCCACATGATCCAATTACTAACCATTTTTTCCAAAAGTTTGCCTAAACAACACGTTAGGGCCTGTGGCCAGCGGGTTTTATGGTTTTTTTTCCTTTCTTCAGGATTGTAATGATAACGACTTCTTTCCAGGCGGCCGGGTAGGTACCTTCGTTCCATTTTTTTTTAAAAAGGCGAGTAGCGGTTTTTTCAGGGACGGCAACCCTTCCCTCACAAACTTGTAAGGGATTCCATCAGGACCTGGTGCGGACTTTTTGCATTTGACTAAAGCCTCTTCCAACTTGGTCATGTTAAATAGGGCGTTGATGGGTAAGTTATGTTGTTGGCCGCTAAAGTCTAAGGGTATTTCTTTTACGGTTTTTGTGCTTAGACAGGCTGGCTGATAGTTTTAGAGTTGCTGACTGCCTGGAACTGATCGGCGAAAGCTTCCGCATCGTCAACTGCAGTCTTTAAAACGTGTCCATTTAGTTCTAAATTGATCGCATTAATATGTTTCTTGGTCCCCGCTATCGCTTTAATTTTACGCCACACATCCGCGATCGGTGTCAATCTATTAATCGACGACACGTACTCACGCCATGAGGCTTGTTTGCTCTCCAACATTGTTCGGTGAGCCTGCGCTCTAGATCTTTTGAAGGCGATCAGGTTTTATAACGTCGGGTACCTCTTGAATGCGATAAATAAGCGTTTCTTTTCCCTTATAACCAACTGTACTCGATGGTTCCATCATGGAACCGGTGTACGTCAAACCGTACCTCCTCCTATAGGTATATTGTTTTCAGCAGCATGGAGAATAGTTGAGCTAAGAACTTCTACTATCTTGTCAACAGAGCCCAATAATTCTGGTATTACCAGAGCGTCTCTGTAGCTGTTCCAGTCAGCTCGTGACAGCAGCCACTTTTTTGAGGCGATGGAAGGTAAGTATATCATTCCAATTGACATGGTTATAGGGAAGTGATCGCTGTCATGCAGGTGATCTAATGTGGACCAGGCGATCTTGTGGGCGACGTCCGGCGTGTAGAAGGACAGATCTATAGCGGGAAAGTTGTTAGACTTGATGTTCATAAACGTTGGAGAGCTATTGACGAGCAAAATGAGTTGGTTGTTGTCGAGGATGTGTTCTACGCGTCGCCCGGTAACGTTAATGCTGGCAGATCCCCATAAATGGTTGTGGGCATTAAAATCCCCGACTACGAGGAACGGTCGTAGTAATTGTCTTAGTACGGCTTCAAGGTCTTGCGGTCTCCACTCCGCGTTAGGTAAGTAGACGTTACAGATTGTAAAGTTTACTGATGCTAATAAACGGATTGCTATTGCCTGCAGGTTTGTGATAAGATACCCTCCACTGGCTCTGACTGCCTGGACATCTTTCGCAAGATTTTATAATTTTTAACGGTGTACTGTTGCTGAGGAGCAAAATGTGTCTCTTGCAGACACATAACATAGGGATTATAATCCCTGATCATCAGCTTCAATGAACAGTATCGTCGTATGAGACCGTTGCAGTTCCATTGAATAATTTAATAAATAAAACTTTTCCTTTTTTCAGACCCCACGTCCGAAAGTGTGAAACCTTAACTGGAAGCAGAGTTCCGTCGCAATCTCGTAGCTGGCGGTTGAAATTGAGGCAGTTGGATAATTGGTTGCGTGCTCTTAGGTACAAATACCTCTTTTATCACCGATACCAAGGTAGGCACTAATTCTTTCACTAGTAGTGAGATATCAACTTGACCTTTCTTTTTAGCGGATTTGGCATAAGAAACACCGTGTTGTGGTGTTGTAATAACTATTTTCTTTCTTGCTTCGGGGTAGAAAAGCTTTTCTTTAACACTAATTTCTTGGATTGCCGTTTCTTGTTTAAATATTGGACAGTTTCTGGAGATTGCCTTATGCTGCCCTTTGCAGTTTACACACTCTATAGGTTCCTCGCAGGGTTAACCTTTGTGTAGTTGCTTTCCACAAACGCAGATTTGAGGGTTTTCCCACCGTAGAGCCGTGTGGCCAAACTTTTGGCACCTGAAACAGCGCATAGGTGCTGGGATGTAAAGCCGCACTGGGACGAATAAGTAGCCGACTTTAATCTTTGAGGGGACGTTAGGAGTATTAAAGGTGAGTACATAGTTTGGCGTGTCTTTAAGTTCGCCATCTACCCTTTTCTTAATTCGCCTGACTTCAGTTACTCCTTATTCTTTGGTTTGGAGCATATCACTTCCGTAGTGCACACCAACAGATCTTGACAATATATGACACCTTTACTATGGTTCAGGACAGCATGGGGGTTAACCTCAACCTTTGACTCACCTAATCCCTCCGTTCGTAGCAGTTTACTGGCTTTGCTGAGCTCGCAGTTTTGATTAATAATCCTTCTTTAATCTTCTTAACATTTTTAACATTACCAATCAAACCGTACAGTTGGTTCTGTATGAAAAAATGACTATCACTAAAGTCGCCTTCGACCTTTTTGACGATCAGGAACTGGGGTACCACCGCCTTTTTCTGATTCGTATGTGGGTTTTTCGGGGGCCCACACCCACGTCCGTGTCCATGCTAAGGTCATCTTTATTGGGCTGACGTCCCGCATCAGAGGTAGCCCTACCCTCTAACGCATCCGAGGCATTGCATAATGTGCTAATAACCAAGTTTGCATTTTAAAGCTTTTGCCAGCTCGCAGAGTGTAACCCGTCCACCTTGAAAGAGCTCTGCCGTCCCGCCAATTTAATGACAGCACTATCAAGGTAAGGGGACGTAATTGCAAAATCGTTTAAACTTTGGATTAATAACCGCGAACTAACAATATTAATCGACCGCCTAAAACCGGCATACGTGATACAATACAACCCCAACATTGCATCATACCCGGGTTCCCCAGATATTACAACGCAAACACCGGAAAGAAGAACAGGACCTCACTCACTCAAACGCTCTGGCAGATGAATACATTTGTCACCTAAAATCAGAAAAATCTAAAGACACACCACAAAGACCTACTTCATAATGACAACTCTACCGCTGGCTCGGGAGTATCTCGAAGTTTCATCATAAACTAAGCAAAATCAAATAACTCAAGTTTGTTTATTTTGTTTATTAAGCAGCAATACTAGGTCGCAAAATAACACACGGTGGTACGTCATAAGACCCTGTAAATTATAATTTTCGTTGATTATTTAAGTTTTTCTTAATTTTCCGTGCTTCTTCATATTTTTTTATGATGCACGGCCCTTCAAAATGTTTATAAATTGTTATCTAGTCGTTTCTTACTTTAATTTTAACCAGAAAACAAAGTTTTCTACAGTTTTTCTTGGAAAGAAATACATTTTTTAGACACAGAAACACACACAGTTCCAATTATTCCTTTTCTTTGGTATGTGGCTGCTTGTGTCAATGCAGACACTAAAGATTTTCTTATCCCAAATGAACCTTTACGATAAAGGTCGTACAGGTAATATTCTTAAAAATAAATTTAAAACTACATAAAAATGAACAATATTCATTTCAAGCAAAATCGATTTAATCAATCAAAACAAAATCATCAAAAATAAATTTGGAAAGAAATTCAAACTCTAAAGCTAAAATTTGTGTACAACATGTTATGAATTATCAAATGTCAAATATTTATTCATTGTAATATACATGGTGTCTGTTAGTTTTCTAAGTTCCGGTAGAAATGTTGTTGTAAAATTTTTTACACAAGCTTAATCGAACATGATATTTTTAATAAAAAACCTGTCACTTTATCGGTACTAACGAAAGTAAGCATTTTGTATGATTTTCATATACACTGTGTCCCAGATAAGGAGGTCTACTATGGGTTTCTCCAAAACGGCAGCAGATACAAACTTGCTTAAACGGGACAAAACTTGCGCTCTCAAAGGGCCAAAAATGGCGGTCAGACATCTTCTAAAATTTTTAAATAAAAAAAATATTAAATTTTTCGATTTCATTTTTTTTTCTGGCCTTCTAATAGTAGAACTACATCAATTCCGATGACACTTCTCTACAGCAACTTTTTATTTTTTAACGCATTGTACATAATTTTTTAATCTGACGTTTTGTTTTTGTGGTACCATCATCAACTTTTTTTAAAAGTCTCTTTGCAAATTTGTACTTTACTGGTTAAAATAATACCCATTTTACCGTTAAAATTGTTAAGAATGCTATTATTATTATTACAAACATATTAAATATTACACCATTGGTTTTAGTTTGTTAATCAATATTAAGTTTTCTGAAGGAACCGTCCATTCCAAAGTTTTCATCGTATGTTTTCGACAAACCCACTCGTAATTTCTCATTGGAACCATACTTGCTGTCTTCCAGAAAATAATTTCTGTAACTTTCCAGTTTTTCTTTCCATTGTCCTTTAACATTAAATCTTAAATATACCAATTTTGTTTAATTTTAAGTTATACTTGCAACTTCCTTTAACGATCCGTTTTGTCCACCCAACTCTTCGGGTAAAAGCGCTTTGTTTATAATTTCGTACGATTTTGCTGTATTGTTAGGACTAAAAATGTGGAACTGCAAATATGTACACGTACAATAGATATTAAATACAACTTTTTTAAAAGTACATACTCTTTTCTGAAATTTTTCCTTTAAAACTGACTTTATTAATGTGTTCATCAGAGTTTCAAACATTCCTGGAGCATTCAAAGCAACATACAATTTACTCTTAATGGATATGCCTTAGTAATGCATACCAAATACTTTTTTAATAGTGCAGGGGAGACTTGCAGTAAAATACTTATAGGAGAATTTTCATAATTCCCAATAATTTGAAAGCCGGACACAGTAAAATTGTCGTCCTCGATTAACATAACGTCCAATGTCATAAAAAATAATTTAGCTATTGTTTCATTATCTATCTTATCTGTCGGTATATTTGGTAAACTGAAATACATTATTCTAGGACCATCTGGATTAACAGTGTTAGGCAATGGAAAAACATTCTAAAACTACATTAAGAAAAAAAAAACATAATAATAATTACCCTGTCTTTAAAAGGGTTTGAATTTCTGGCAAAAACGGATCCTTGTTCTTAAATATTTCGGGTAAAAAACTACGAATAGTATAGTAGTTATCGATTTTATCCTTTGTTTTTTGAAGACTCCATTTGCATCCTCTTAGAAAGGAAATTAAAAACTGGTCATCTACGATATTAGGTAATTAGATAATATTAGGTGAACTTTTACATGTTTTTTATAACCTACTTTTTCGGGCTGTTAAATGTGGTTGTTTTTGCAACCAATTTCGAATATGCTCCAAATGTTCTTCGATTGTGGTATAATCTTCATTTAGTTCATTGTTTGTAACATTTGCAAATCTGATTTAACTTTCTTAACTCATAAAGATAAAATTTAGAACTACTTTTGCTTAATAACTTTAATACAATGATTTAATAGGTAGAGTTAATTAACGTTAGAATATCAAATTGAATAATTCTAGCTGTTTATTTATTTATTTGCTTCAAGGTATACAGAGTTTCCTCCTTTACAAATCTTTTAATAATATGTATTAATACAAAATAAATTATAATTTATACAATTAATTTTTTAACAATAACTGTAATAGGTACTTAAAATAATAATGGGAGAAGAAAACAAAAAATTAAAATTTTAAAGACTTATAGAATAATTATGTATACTATAATTTATTACTTACTTCTATAAATTAAACAGAAAGTAATTAGATTTATTAAAAATATATATAAAGAAAAAAGAAAAATTATAAAGATTAACCCACAAATTAATATTAAAATCAGAATTATCAAATTAGACGGTCCACATTAAACTGCATGGTGCGACTGTTATTTCTTGATCTCTGTGTTGGTGCTTTATATAAATATTATTTTTCCACGACATACTTAGAAAACGAACGTTTCTTCTCTACAAATAGTGAGGAAAATTGGTTTTCTCACTAGCGAGGAAAATAATGTCGTTACAAAAATGCCTCTTTAAAAAATGTAAGAATGTGTCATTAGAACTATATGCGCCTAGTACTTAGTTAAACTATTTAATTTAGTATTCAATCAGGTTTGTTTAATTTAATATCTTATATTTCGACTCTTAAAATTTGCTACCCTACATTTATTGGTTAGAATTAGGCGGCTGCCCTATTACAGATTGAGACGACACCGATACCACAGAATACTGTAGCGAGACTATTGGGACCCACCTATTATCAAGCTTTTACGTACAAAAATGTGACGAAATTCTGTAACAATAAGTTACGTTAACAATAAATAGTACTTCTTTCATTAGGTTGTTTTTTTGGGGAATGTCGTGGAATAAATGTTGTGTCTAACACATGAGGAAAGTCTTTTTCCACTCTCACTCTAATGCCTCGAGCTCGAGTGGGAAGAAAAATCGCTTTCCTCACTTTTTGGACAAATAACTATTACTAGCCCCATAACATATACAGGGTGTCTCAGATAAGGGTGGCAATATTTCAAGGGTACATAGAGAAACTCCAGATTAGAGATTTGAGATAATAAATGTATGTCCGGAAATGCGTTGCTTCCGATATACAGGGCCTTGAAAAATATCAAAATTAATATGGTAGTCAAGTGTTTTTGAAGTTCAGGTGAAGACAACGATACTCAAACCTCTTGCCAGTTGCGGTATTAATTTTGTTTTCGTTGTCGCCATGACAATATTCATTGTTCACTACGTTTTTATTGTCACCTGAAGTTTTTCGATAATGAGCTCTTTGAAAGACATCCAAATGGATTTTATTTTTTTTTCGCGGAAACGACGCGTCGGAGAAGAAAAAAACAAGAGAGCGTTTCTTTCCAAATTGATTGGGAATGTGAAAAATGATTCCAATATTTGAAAACCAGTGGCGTGCTACATTTTTCTTTAAAACTAAGTGAGAAAAACCGAAAGTCCGGTCCTGGAAATTTTAGAAGAGTCGGATTGGCACATAACATGACCAATACTTTGCTTGACATACTCTGAAATTTTAAGAAAATCGATCAACGCGTTTTCAAAATACAGACAAAACATATTAATTTTTGAATTTTTTCAAGGCCCTGTATATCGGAAGCAACGCATTTCCGGACATAGATTTATTATCTCAAATCTCTAATCTGAGTTTCTCTATGTACCCTTGAAATATTGCCACCCTTATCTGAGACACCCTGTATATATATATACGGGAACCGCTGCGATTGTTTATGGAAAACTGTACGTAGAAAAATTCTGAAAATTTGCAAACATCACAAAGTCGATGCGGATCATTCAACCAAAATATTTTAAAGATGGCGAAACTTCCGGTTTTACCGGAAGTATGCATCAACTTGCTTATTTTAAATGGAACACCCTATATATTACTACATTTTTAGATTCTAGGTCTAATTCTAGGCACATTTCATGTGCAATATCACATACCTCACCTCAAACGTTTCTGACTTATTTAACGTTTTATGTCAAAATTGGCGTTTGCCAAAAACTAATTTGAATTACCAACTATTCAAAAACATTTTTTACTTGGTTTGTGTATTTTTTTATGTTAAGCTTTGTTGTCATATGTTAAGATTGGTCTGTTAATAGTTCGATATAAACCCTTCCTAAATCCACTTTGTGATTGTGATAAAGTCTTTTCTGTTTTCTCTTGTAATCTTTTCTCTAGTATGCATTCGTATATTTTAAGTGGTATGCTTAACAACGTAATCCCCTGTAGTTGTTACAGTCTGTCATGTCTCCTTTTTTATGTATTGGTGTTATTAGTTTTTTTTTCCATGCTCTTTTCATTCCACGCCTTGTTGTATATATGTGATAATATCTTTTCTCCTTCTTCTCCTAAATGTTTTATCATTTTAGGTGATATTTTATCGTATCCTGGTGCTTTTGCATTTTTAACTTTTATGATTGCTTCTTTAATTTCTTCTATTTTTATTTGGTCCATTGTTTTATTTTTCTCATTCTTCTCCTGTTTTTCTTTATTGTCTTGTCTTTTATTTTCTTTCTTTTGTTTCTTTTTCTTTTTAGTAATATTGAGTCGGTCTTGAAAGTATTCTTTCCATCTATGCATAATTTCTTCCTCGTCTGATAGTATAACCCCCTTTTTTTTCTTATTCTGTCATGATTATTTCCCTTGTTTTCCATTCTTAGTGTTTTAATTAGTTTATAAAATAGTTTTTGGTTGACTTTACTTTGCTTTTCCAGTTTTTTCCCGAATTCTTTCCACGCTTGCTTTTTGCTTGAATAGTTAAGTTTTTGACTAATGTTCGTTGATCTTTATATCTTTTATATGAATGTTCACTTCGATTGTTGAGATATTACATCCAAATTTTTGTCTTAGTTTTCACTTGTTTTTTTATTTCTTCGTTCCACCATAACGTTTGTTGTTTCCTTTGCTGTTTTCTGTTGCTATTGTTAAATCTTCGCAAAACATGTCTTTATTATCTTTTGTCATTTTCGTCCGGTCCGTAAGCTGATGTTATTGTAATAGTTTTTCCTTCTGACTCTCTTAATTGTATTGTTAGAATTCTTTCATTCCAACATTTCCATTGTTATATATTACTCGCTATCTTGTTTTCTATTATGCAGCCTACACCCGCCGCCGCTCTTTTACTTTCATCTACTCCACTAAGTATCATCATGTGTCCATTCTCTAATTCTTTAATTTCTTGTCCTTTTTTTTTGTCTCTGTTATAGTTAGTATTTGTAAGTCATCATTTTCAAATTCCTGTATCAGTTCATTTTTTTTCCCGTTAGACTTCTTATATTCCAAGTAGCCAATTTCCAGTATCGTTTTTCGTTTTTTGTGTCCTCATTTCCTTTGCTGTGTTCGTATTCATTTTTCCATCCTGATTAATTTTACTTAGTTTTTGACTTTTCTGTCACTATTTTCTAGTTTTTCTTCTTTTTCTTCCATTCGAATTTTACTCCGTTATTATTATTTTCTATTTCTATCTTTGTTGTATTTCCTTTTTCTTCCTTGGCAATTTTCCGTATTTATGCTTGTATTTTTTGTTCTTCCATCTTTAAGTCCCAGTCAATATATACTTTTTTAGTTACTAGTTTGTATTTTTGTTTCATGACTTTCATTTTTTGTTCATAATTGTCAATCTTTACTACTAATCTTTTGTTGATCACTTTTCCTTACATTAAAAGCACTCTCAACAATAACTTGGACTCCTAGTTCTTTTTAATAATTTCTTCTGTTCTTTCTTTTATATTTTCATTGTCCAGTTCTAATCCTTTAATCACTATATTGTTTCTCTTTTTTCCTCGTTTTTGAGTTTCGATTCTGCTTTCCAGTCCAATTATTTAGCTTTTAATTTGTTTCTTTCTTGCTCCCATTCTACTTCTTTCTTAGTAAGTTCTTCTTTCATGTTTTTTATTTCCTCTCAAGTTTTTTCACTTCTCCGTTATTAATTTTAATTTCACTTCTTGAACTTTTATTTCGTTTTTCACATTAATTATTACTTTGGATATACCTTCTATCATTGTAATTAACTTCTCCATATTACCTTCTTTCTCAGTGCTCCCTTACTCAGTTTCCGCTTTTGATTCTTGATGTTTTTCAATTCCTTTACTACGTTTGAATGCTTCTAATTGATCTTTAATTTCTATTTCTTTTTTCCGTCTCTGAGATTTCTTAACTTTTAAACAAATTTTAGGATAGTGTAAAGAAGTTTCTAAATAAATTATAACTACAGATTAGTGGATATGATGAATTATTTCTAAAATAAATTTAAATTGTGAATTGTATGTTTCATTACCAGTAATAAATTTTTCTTTTTTGTATTACTTTAATCGTATATATTTATATATTTTCTTGTTACAAGGTTTGGTGGAAGAACCAGCTTTTATTGTAATAAAAGCTGAACCACGCCTTGATATTTTTTGTAAATTTCCAGAAAATAAAGACATAATAATAATAATAATAAGAATAGTAATAATAAGAATAATAATAACAATACCCCCAAGCGACCCGCATGCAGGTACGGGCTTAGCGAACCCGGGGCTCCGAGCTCTTCAGTGGGCCAGCGTACCAGACCACATATGCACAATAAAAGAAATAATAAACAAAACAATAAAATATAACAAAAAGTTTTCTTTGCGTTCATGGATCTAAGTAAAGTCTTTGACAGAGTAAACAAAACTATCTTGTTGGAGAGCTTAGCAAGAAGAAGAGTTAACAAAGAACTAATAGCAGCCATTCAAAGTGTATACAAAAATAATAACAACTATGTGCTAAACAGAAATATGATGTCAGGAAGTTTTGAGACGAACGAAGGACTAAGACAAGGTGATGTATTGAGCCCGGCACTGTTCACAATATACATAGACGATATTATTAAAAAATGCAACAACAGAACAAGCAAACTAAATTTAGGATATAACAACTTAAAACCAGTACAAATAACAAAATGCGCGTTTGCAGATGATATTGCATTAGTAGCTGATAGCGAAAGAACTCTACAATTAAATCTAAAAATATGGAACGAAGAGTTACAAAAATATGGAATGGTACTAAATCAAGAAAATACAAAGGTAATGGCAATATCAAATACTCCATATAAAATGAACATTTAACTGGATGGAAAACGGGTAAAACTGGTTACACATTTTCAATACCTCGGAGTAACAATGGAAGAGACAAGACGACAAGAACTATAACTGACTAAACGAATCGAGTAAGCCAACAAAATTTACCATGCTATAAAAAACAATTTCATCAACAAAAGAGAAGTAACACGACATACAAAGATGAACATATATAGAACTATTAACAGACCAATCCTAACATATGGATGCGAGACATGGGTCACAACAAGAAATTTAAATAGTAAAGTTCAAGCAACAGAAATGATGTACTTAAGAAGAAGAGAAGAACTAGGAATTTAAGCAATATCACAATATATAGAAAAGAAACAATTAGGTTGGTAGGGACATTTACAACGAATGGAAAATAATAGGCAAGTAAAACAAGTGTGGAGTGCAAAACTGGCCACTAAAAAAAAAGGGGAAGACCGCAGGATACATGGGAGAATACAGTGGAAACAATATTAAAAAGAAAAGGAACAACATGGAAAGAAGCTAAAGTCATGGCAAGGAATAAGAATGAATGGAAAATGTTTGTACACTAAATATACCAAGACAAAAAGTGATAGTAGAAATATAAAACGTTTATTCCCATTATTTTTACAAAAGTTGTATTAATTTATAGTCAGCTAGAATTTAATTTTAAGTTAATTTATGCAATGTAATTTATTTCTGTATGTAAAGTAGTAATAGGCCCTACACCGTATACGGTAACTGGGTATTTCGAAACTACTATTTTGATACCAATTTTCAGACACTCTTATAATTTTTTTGGACAATTTTGCACAAATACTGTTCAAACGAACCCAGCTGAACATAAAAATACACAAACCAAGTAAAAATGTTTTTGAATAGTTGATAATTTAAATTAGTTTTTGGTCTGCAAACGCCAATTTTGACATAAAACGTTAAATAAGTAAGAAACGATTGAGGTGAGGTATGTGATATTGCACATGAAATATGCCTAGAATTAGACCTAGAATCTAAAAAATGTAGTAAATATAGGGTGTTCCATTTAAAATAAGCAAGTTGATGCATACTTCCGGTAAAACCGAAAGTTCCTCCATCTTTAAAATATTTTGGTTGAATGATTCGCTTCGACTTTGGTATGTTTGCAAATTTTCTAATTTTCCTACGTACAGTTTTTTTCCATAAACAATCGCAGAAGTTCCGGTGAACCACCCTGTATACAGGGTGTCACAAGCAAGCGTGGGTCTTCAATAACTCATTTGCGGTTGGAGATATCGAAAAATGTTTCAAATAAAAGTTCCACCAATTCAACTTCTCTATACCATAAAATTATTTTCGAATATACAGGGTGTCCGTTTTTCCTGTACGCAACTTAACTTAATTTTTAAATGGAATGCCCCATTTATTATTGCTTTATTAGATTTCTCGCTTAATTTAAAGGCCACTTCGTTAACCATACATTATGGCTGAAATGCACCGTTCCTCAGAAAATTAGCGCTAAAGAAGAAAAATGCCGTTTCGGTACCCTGCGCCATTTTTCATATCTCCGAAACAAAAGAACTTAGAGGAATGCGGTTTTCACAGATCGCTTCTAAGAGAAAATTCATTCAAAGCTACCGCTTCAAAAATAAATTGTTTCAAACCGGCAAAACTTGTTTTTTTCAAATAGAACACTATTATTTTTCAGCCCATCATATGCAGAATTTTATTTCCTTTCGTCTGATATAAGGTTGTTGCTATCAGTTCCTAACAGTTTTGAGAAAATTGCAGTTATATTCTAAATTTTAATTAAATCGGATCATCGCGTGCGCCCTGGTCGGTGATTAGCTGCTTTTCCGCTTTTGTTTTCTACCTTAGGAATGAAAACTATTTCAATTGAAAAACCAGAGTGTTGTATTTTAGTTCAGACGTTTTAAATCACAAAAATAATTTTCAAGATGTCCACACAGAGCAGTGACTTTGCCTCAGGCCAGTTCTTGATGTTTAACTTTTACAAAAGCTGCTCGAAATGTCTGCCATTTTCTTGAATACACATCCTCATTCGACGTTTGAAGTTATTGTCAACGTTGACCAGAATGTCCGGGGTAATTTCTCTGAAAGCGTTAGTTATCCTCTCCCGCATATCTTCGGCAGTGGTAGGTGAAGAGGTGTACACTTTGTTTTAACGAATCCCCACAAAAGAAGTCACATTTTGTGAGATCAGGCGACCTAGCGGGCCAGTTAATTGCCCCTCCTCTTCCTATCCAGCGGTTTGGGAAATTCGCATTTAAGTAGTTCCGAATTTCTTGGGTGCAATGAGATGGGGCACCGTCTTGTTGTAGCCACATACGTCGAAGAAATTCTAAAGGAACATCCTCCAACATTTCTTGAAACCATTTTGCAGGAACTGCAAATAGGCCCTTCCTGTTAAGTGTCCATCAAAAAGTACGGTCCGAAAACACGATCACCAAAACACCTCCCCACACATTCAGTGACCATCGGTATTGAGAAAACGTCCGGAAGTTAGGAGGATTTGCCGTATCGTAATAATGGAAGTTCATTTTTGTGAAAGGTAGACTCGTCAGTAAACAGGACATATTTGAAGAAGTCTTTGTCTTCGGCTATTCTTTCGATGGCCCACTGACAAAATTCCGTTCTTGCTGCAAAATCCCTTGGAAGTAGTTCCTGATGTAGCCGAACGTGGTACGGATGGTACTTATGCTGTTTCAGGACTCTTTGTACAGACATTCTACCAATTTCGGTTTCTCGGGCGATGTCTCTTTGACTGACATTCGGATTTTCCACCACAGACGCCAAAACACGGAACTCATTTTCATCTGTACAGACCGTCTTGGCGTAGTTTCTTTTCCAGACTCCACTGATCCTCTAGTAAGAAACCGCTCCAGAACCCTGCTGAACGATTCCACTCTAGGATGTCGTCTATTTGGATAACGCTGGGCATACACCCTCGATGCCAAGAGGGATTTCTCTCACATTCCCCAAGAATAAGAACCATATCTATCATTTCTTCTTTATTCAACGCCATAGCGGAACAGTTCGGAAAATGAACACAAAGTTACAATGAAACAAACACAACGATACAATGAAACTTTACTGAACACCTTATGAAGTTCACAAATATGACATTGTAGAAAACAAAAGCTAATCACCGACCAAGGCGTACATGATGATCCGATTCAATTAAAATTTAGAATATAACTGCAATTTTCTCAAAAACTGTTAGGAACTGATAGCAACAACCTTATATCAGACGAAAGGAAATAAAATTCTGCATATGATGGGCTGAAAAAATAATAGTGTTCTATTTGAAAAAAAACAAGTTTCTTAGAAGCGATCTGTGAAAACCGCATTCCTCTAAGTTCTTTTGTTTCGGAGAAATGAAAAATGGCGCAGGGTACCGAAACGGCATTTTTCTTCCTTTAGCGCTAATTTTCTGAGGAACGGTGCATTTCAGCCATAATGTATGGTTAACGAAGTGGCCTTTAAATTAAGCGAGAAATCTAATAAAGCAATAATAAATGGGGCATTCCATTTAAAAAAATTAAGTTAGGTTGCGTACAGAAAAAACGGGACACCCTGTATATTCGAAAATAATTTTATGGTATAGAGAAGTTGAATTGGTGGAACTTTTATTTGAAACATTTTCGATATCTCCAACCGCAAATGAGTATATATATTATGGGGCTAGTAATAGTTATTTGTCCAAGAAGTGAGGAAAGCGATTTTTCTTCCCACCTCGAGCTCGAGTGTGGAAAAAGGCTTTCCTCATGTGTTAGACACAAACATTTTTTCGACGACATTCCCCAAAAACAACCTAATGAAAGAAGTATTATTTATTGTTAACGTAACTTATTGTTACAGAATTTCGTCACATTTTCGCAGCCGCCTAATTCTAACCAATAAATGTAGGGTAGCAATTTTGAAGAGTCGAAATATAAGATATTAAATTAAACAAACCTGATTGAATACTAAATGAAATTGTTTAACCAGAGTTTTTAAAATGTTTTGCAAATAGATTAATCATTATATTTAAACTGATTAAGGTACATTTTTAGATAAAGACGCATTATTAAAATATATTAAAGATTAAAACAAATAGTTTAGTCATTTTTAGTAGTCGTTTCTTGCGTAAGTAATTTCTTGGTTATTTTTTCAAATAATTTGAAATTATTGATTTGACGACATTCAGTGGCGTCATGATTACTTCATTAACTCTTTTATAACAAAATTAATTTGCGAAAACCGGAATTTTTATTTTGTTCCGTATTAGAGGCATATAATTTGTTTTGTCTTTAAGCGACATTAAAACGGCATATTATTGAATTACTGACGTTTACGCTAAAAAGGCTTTTTACTGTCTAAACATTAAAAGCAACAGTTTTTTTGTTTTCAGAACTATTATTTAGGTTGGTACGATGATTTTTTTATTATCATAACGTGACAATAAAGTACCAAGCCGATTCGTCAACAATAAAAAGTCACTATTACATTTGAGAATCTCGAAAATTTGAGGATATCACTGAAAACCATCAATAAACGCTTAAAGAAAAAGTAGTACTTACCTATTGGAGTTAAAAGATATAATTGTTTCGCTTAATTTGCTGCCTCGGCTAACGCCTCGCCATTATATTGTTTAACTCCTAGTAAAATAATCTACTACCTACTTACTATTCTTTTCATTATTGCACACCACCAACGACGGTTTTGAAATCAAAAATGTATTTGGGCCTGTATTTAGTTGGTACGATTATAATGAAATTTGATTTTTCTTAAAACAACATTACAAAGGCATATTATTGAACTACTGGCAGACACAAAAAAGGTTTTTTTACTGTCTAAACATTAAAAGCAATAGTTTTTTTGTTTTCACAAGTATTATTTAGGTTGGTACGTCGGATTCGTTATAATTATAACGTGGCAACAAAGTGCCAAGCTGATTCGTCAACAATAAAAAGTCACTGTTACTTACACTCGAGAATCTCGAACATTTGAGAATAACACATAAAAACCAACAATAAACGCCCATAGAAAAAATAGTACCTATTCGAGTTAAAAAATATAATTGTTTCGCTTAATTTGCTGTCTCGACTAACGCCTCGCCATTATATTGTTTAACTCCTAGTAAAATAACCTAAATACTATTGTTTTTATAGTTGCACACCACCAACGACGGTTTTGAATGTATTTGGGCCTGAATTTAGTTGGCACGATTTTAATGAAATTTTATTTTTCTTAAAGCAACATTACAACGGCATATAATTGAACTACTGGCAGACGCTAAAAACTATTTTTACTGTCTAAACATTAAAAGCAACAGTTCCTTTGTTTTCACAACTGTTTAGGGTGGTTCCTCGGTTATATCATATTATTATGCACGTGAGAGTAAAGTACCAACCTGATGATACGTCGAAAATAAAACGTTACTTTAACTCTTGAAGATAACACTTAAAAACCATTACCCAATAAACGCTTGAAAAAAAATGGTATACCTATTTCACTTGGTGTATAATTCTTACGATTAATTTTATGTCTTTGAACTTCTAGGAAAATGATCAACTATTTCTATACTTTCAAAACGGTATTTTTCCAAAATATTTTTGCTACACATTGTTTGTTTCAAATAAATGTTTTGTTTGTAAATATACACGATTTTTGAATCGATAAGTAATTACCTACCGAGATTTTCTTTGTCGAAATCAGTTATTTACACATTTTAGCATTTATAGTTTTTTATATTAAGTAACTATGATTAAATTTTGGGAATTATATTTTTAGTTTTATCTATTAATTATACAGCAATGTACACCAACCAAAACTTACTGAAAATTACATTTTCTTCAACTTTTATTCAAGCTTGTGTCCATAAAACAAATCGGTTGTTATGTGAAGTAAAAAATACATTCCATTTTTATTATGAAAACCATAATAGACGATGATATTACAGTTTTAAAAATAAGTAAGTACAGTAGAACCTCAATTTTCTGAACCGCGTTAATATGGACTTTGCTTAATCCGGACAGCGGGTTATCAAAAAAATTGTTTAGGCGCATATAGTTCTAATGACACATTCTTACATTTTTTAAAGAGGCATTTTTGTAACACGACATTATTTTCCTCGCTAGTGAGAAAACCAATTTTCCTCACTATTTGTAGAGAAGAAACGTTCGTTTTCTAAGTATGTCGTGGAAAAATAATATTTATATAAGAGCATCAACACAGAGATCAAGAAATAACAGTCGCACCATGCAGTTTAATGTGGACCGTCTAATTTGAAAATTCTTATTTTAATAGAACAATTCGCATTTCAAATAAAATTGTAAATATAAATCCGACAGTAGATATTTTTAACCACACATTACCCTCTTTTGTTAAAAATGTTATAGAGCGCTTGAACATTAATAACTCCTCTCGCATCTCATATTAATTTGTGGGTTAATCTTTATAATTTTTCTTTTTTTCTTTATATATGTTTTAATAAACTTAATTATTTTCTGTTTAATTTATAGAAGTAAGTAATAAGTTATAGTATACATAATCATTCTATAAGCATTTAAAATTTTAATTTTTGTTTCTTTTCCCATTATTATTTTAAGTACCTATTATAGTTATTGTTAAAAATTAATTGTATAAATTATAATTTATTTTGTATTAATACATATTATTAAAAGATTTGTAAAGGAGGAAACTCTGTAAACCTTGAAGCAAATAAATAAATAAACAGCTAGAATTATTCAATTTGATATTCTAACGTTAATTAACTCTACCTATTAAATCATTGTGTTAAGAAGTTATTAAGCAAAAGTAGTTCTAAATTTTATCTTTATGAATTTAAGAAAGTTAAATCCAGATTTGCAAAATGTTGCAAACAAAGAACTAAATGAAGATTATACCACAATTGAAGAACATTTGAGCATATTCGAAATTGGTTGCAAAACAACCACATTTAACAGCCCGAAAAGTAGGTTATAAAAACATAAAAGTTCACCTAATATTATCTAATTACCTAATATCGTAGATGACCAGTTTTAATTTCCTTTCTAAGAGGATGCAAATGGAGTCTTCAAAAAACAAAGGATAAAATTGATGACTACTATACTATTCGTAGTTTTTTACCCGAAATATTTAAGAACAAGGATCCGTTTTTGCCAGAAATTCAAACCCTTTTAGAGGCAGGGTAATTATTATTATGTTTTTTTTCCTTAATGTAGTTTTAGAATGTTTTTTCCATTGCCTAACACCGTTAATCCGGATGGTCCTAGAATGATGTATTTCAGTTTACCAAATATACCGACAGATAAGATAGATAATGAAACAATAGCTAAATTATTTTTTATGACATTGGACGTTATGCTAATCGAGGACGACAATTTTACTGTGTCCGGCTTTCAAATTATTGGGAATTATGAAAATTTTCCTATAAGTATTTTACTGCAAGTCTCCCCTGCACTATTAAAAAAGTATTTGGTATGCATTACTAAGGCATATCCAGTAAGAGGAAAATTGTATGTTGGTTTGAATGCTCCAGGAATGTTTGAAACTCTGATGAACACAGTAATAAAGTCAGTTTTAAAGGAAAATTTCAGAAAAGAGTATGTACTTTTAAAAAGTTGTATTTAATATCTATTGTAAGTGTACATATTTGCAGTTCCACATTTTAGTCCTAATAATACAGCAAAATCGTACGAAATTATAAACAAAGCGCTTTTTACCCGAAGAGTTGGGTGGACAAAACGGATCGTTAAAGGAAGTTGCAAGTATAACTTAAAATTAAACAAAATTGGTATATTTAAGATTTAATGTTAAAGGACAATGGAAAGAAAAAACTGGAAAGTTACAGAAATTATTTTCTGGAAGACAGCAAGTATGGTTCCAATGAGAAATTACGAGTGGGTTTGTCGAAAACATACGATGAAAACTTTGAATGGACGGTTCCTTCAGAAAACTTAATATTGATTAACAAACTAAAACCAATGGTGTAATATTTAATATGTTTGTAATAATAATAATAGCATTCTTAATAATTTTAACGGTAAATGGGTATTACTTTAACCAGTAAAGTACAAATTTGCAAAGAGACTTTTTAAAAAAATTGATGATGGTTCCACAAAACAAAACGTCAGATTAAAAATGATGTACAATGAGTTAAAAAATAAAAAGTTGCTGTAGAGAAGTGTCATCGGAATTGATGTAGTTCTACTATTAGAAGGCCAGAAAGAAATTAATGTAAAATCGAAAATTTAATATATTTTTTTATTTAAAAATTTTAGAAGATGTCTGACCGCCATTTTTGGCCCTTTGAGAGCGCAACTTTTGTCCCGTTTAAGCAAGTTTGTATCTGCTGCCGTTTCGAGAAACCCATAGTGGACCTCCTTATCTTGGACACACTGTATATGAAAATAATACAAAATGCTTACTTTCGATAGTACCGATAAAGTGACACGTTTTTATTAAAATATCATGTTTGATTAAGCTTGTGTAAAAATTTTACAACAACATTTCTACCGAAAACTAACAGACACCATGTATATTACAATGAATAAATATTTGACATTTGATAATTCATAACATGTTGTACAGAAATTTTAGCTTTAGAGTTTGAATTTCTTTCCAAATTTATTTTGACGATTCTGTTTTGATTGATTAAATCGATTTTGCTTGAAATGAATATTGTTCATTTTATGTAGTTTTAAATTTATTTTTAAGAATATTACCTGTACGACCTTTATCGTAAAGGTTCCGTTGGGATAAGAAAATCTTTAGTGTCTGCATTGACACGAGCAGCCACATACCAAAGAAAAGGAATAATTAGAACTGTGTGTGTTTCTGTGTCTAAAAATGTATTTCTTTCCAAGAAAAACTGTAGAAAACCTTGTTTTCTGGTTAAAATTAAAGTAAGAAACGACTAGATAACAATTTATAAACATTTTGAAGGGCCGTGCATCATAAAAAAATATGAAGAAGCACGGAAGATTAAGAAAAACTTAAATAATCAACGAAAATTATAATTTACAGGGTCTTATGACGTAACACCGTGTGTTGTTTTGCGACCTAGTATTGCTGCTTAATAAACAAAATAAACAAACTTGAGTTATTTGCTTTTGCTTAGTTTATGATGAAACTTCGAGATACTCCCGAGCCAGAGGTAGAGTTGTCATTATGATGTAGGTCTTTGTAGTGTGTCTTTAGATTTTTCTGATTTTACGTGACAAATGCCAGAGCGTTTGAGTGGGTGAGGTCCTGTTCTTCTTTCCGGTGTTTGCGTTGTAGTATCTGGGGAACTCGGGTATGATGCGATGTTGGGGTTGTATTGTATCACGTATGCCGGTTTTAGGAGGTCGATTAATATTGTTAGTTCGCGGTTATTAATCCAAAGTTTAAACGATTTTGCAATTACGTGTGCTGTATTTAACAGCGTTAAGAAGTCCGAACTTGACATGATGAGCTTTATGAGGTAGGACCGATTTGTGCTTGTAATTGTATCTGACAGACAATACCTCAAAGACTTAGGGTGGATAGTTTCAGGACGCGTCTTGTTTATTACAAGTAATGGACTATGCGGTAACGTCTTCATCTGTTGTCTTCTGAAGCAGTGATGGGCTTGTTAAAAACGGGTGGGTAGAGTATCATCGTCTGCAATGCATCATGGTTGACTTTGTAGAAGTTGCAGCAGTAGCACCCAACGTACTGGAAAGATAATGTTTTACGTCGATACTTGCAAAAATAAGTTAACGACAATTTTGAATTAAAATCGTAACATCAATAGGGAATGCGCAGTAGCTCAACGGGAAGAGGGGGTGGTTTGTGCAATAAATTGCTTTTGTGAAATAAAACGTTTGAATAATGGGAAGCAAAACATCAATAAAATTCGATAAGTTTGTCAAAGTCAAAAACGCACCAAACAAGGATACTACGTAATCTTAGCTTCCAGCTCTTGTTTGACGGAAACTCTGGGTGGGGTACTTTCTGATGGACAAACACAAACCGCACAAAATTAAACTTAAATTAAAAATCTCTTTACACTATAACATTAACAAGATTTATTGCATTTAAAACAATCAAACATTTAAAAAAATAAAATAAACGCTACTAAATAATTATTAATAGGGTAAATAAATAAAATAATAAATCAATACAACGAGTTTTATCTTTGGTAACTTTAAAATACTCAATAAAGTAACGAAATATAGCTTAACTAGCTTCTGGCGTAACAAAAGAGTTGGAATTTAAGAGGTCGTATAAAACGGTGTGACGGTGATTGGTTTCAAAAAGGTTGAAGTAAATAAAGACGTAAGGTTGTCTGACAATAATTCCTTCCAAAAATTGGTATGGCGTGATGTACATTTTTCTAGCAAACGAACAAAATGGGTACGTCGGAATGATAAAGTTGTTTTCGAAGAGTTCCTACACTGCGTAGGTAATTTATGTCTGTCTTTCGAGGATTTCTTCAAATCCGTATTGCACGAAATGGGGATGGGAATACCTCCAAAAACGACAAAAACTGAATATTTCGGTCTGAAGTACAATCATAATCCGTAACTGCGAACCGGTTAATCAAAAAAACCACAACACAAAACTTTTATTTATTTAATTAACTCTCGTTACATCTTTCTAACTGAGTACTCTCTACAGCAAAATCCTACAGCAAAATCTCACGGTTAAGCAAAGACAGAATGCAGCTGCCAGACGAAATTGTCGAGAAATGTCACGTAGACGCAAAATGAACAAAAACATATTCTTTCGACCAAAAATTCAACCTAATTTAGTTATGCAACTCAAGAGACGTATTTCAAAACAAAAATAACAAGGGTCAATTTGCTGCTCCTTACAATGTGACATTGACGGCGCATTGACTCATAATGCTATGACGACAATGAATGGTTATTTTCTACCGCGTATTTATATTACATTTATGCTGATAAAAGTGCTTATCTGGGACGAGGCCGTTGCTTCGACCTCTACGCAAAGTTGTTTTGTGACCTAATATGCTGCATAATAAATAAAGTAAATAAACTTGAGTTATTTGTTTATTGCTAGAAATTATGATGAAATTTATGATACAATTTTGGAGGTCGCTACACGAAACTTAACCAAGAAAATATTTGTAAATAGCAGAATTTGTAATGTAATTATTATTATTGAGTTATTAAGAGTTCATTAGAGAGTACATTAAAATAGTTAGCACTATTAAGAATTATTGAATGACTAATTTATACTAACAACGTTGTCCTCTTTTCTTAAAATAAAAGAAAGTGTAAACTGGATGCGAATCATAACATAGAACAAGTAATGCCATTCAAAAACTTGGGAATGTAAGTTTTAAGTTTTGATAATATTCAAGATTTAGTATAAAACAGTAGTGAACATTGTTACACGGACGTAGCTACTAGAGTGGGAAGTCACCTTAACCTCTCCAAATTCAAACATTAATAACCCTATTATTAAAGGTGTGCTAGGATTAATTTTAGTTGTGCTGGTCTGTGCTAGCTCAGTTCTCTAATGTTCAAACGTCAACAGTTCCAAATTTTGTTGAGGGGACTAGCTTCCATAGAATCAACACTTTATTAAAGATGTGATAGCGTTAAGTTGCGGTAGCCTATGCTAGCTATACTTTTTCGTGTGCAAGCATCAAAAATTCCATATTTTAAAAAAAAACTGAGGTTGCCTTAACCCCTCCCGATTTAAACCTCAATAACCATGTTACTAAAGTTGTACTAACCTGTGATAGCTCAATTCTTTAACGTTCAAACGTCAAAAGTTCAAAATTTTGTTGTGGGGGAGCTGCTTTCCCAGATTCAATTCTCAATAACTCCGTTATTAAAGATGTGCTAGCGTTGAGCTAAGTTATGCTAGTTTGTTTTGGTTTCTTCTGAGGGGGTGAGGTCGTTATTGAAGGTGGGCTGGCGTTGTGCAAAGTTGTGCTAGCCTGTGCTTGCTGTTCTCGTTCGTGTGCAAACATCAAAAATTATTTTTTTGTGTGTGTGGGGGTAAGATAAGGCTTCTCATGGTGTTGGTTATTGAGTTGTTGGGCGATGGACTATGATATAATGATGGGATTTTAACGCATTTTGCAAAAATTTTTAAAGTGCAGTACAATCCAGGACTTTGCGTACTATCACATTTTTCCCAAGTTTTAAGTATTCTCGTGGAGTTTTCAGCAAAAATTACAATTAATAAACATCAGTCGCAAAGTGACAATTGTACTTAATTAGCATTCTTGAAATATAAACTTCCAACGTTGTACAGGTATTTTGTAAGTATAATTTCTTTACTGTTTAGGATCATTTTTCTACGTAGTCTCTTCACGGTGTTACCAATCTCTGAAGAAAAAGCTTCAACAATTTTAAATTTACATTTCAAAATATTCTACCAGAAATAAATGTTTGTTTTTATTATAAAGCACCAACATATGAATTAAAAGTTTTAAAAAGAATCAATAAAGTGTGAATACCCGAACTACTTTTAAAATGAAATTTACTAAATAGTTCAAAGCTTCGGTTACCTTCAGTTGGAGAAGAAATAGTCCAGGCTTCAAACAATATATATTTATAAACTTAAAAAGCAATGTTGACAAAATAAACAACAATTTTTGTATAAGACTTAAACTGCCAGAAAAAAAATAAATAAACGGCAATTCTCGGTCACTCTGTATATGGATCGGTTGGTACCGGCGCGGCGGTTGGTGGGAGAGGTTTCAGGGTTCGGTGGTTAAACGGAATGTAAACATAAGTAAGGAGACAACTAGTACGGTGTTGTAGACTCTACTAATACGTTCAACCAAGTCCTTACATCGAGAAAACGGAGTATTAAGTAAAGGCAAATGCAGCAAAAAAAATTTAATTACTTGACAGATAAATGATAAAATTAACCTTTTGGTTTGCAGTAATCAGTAGTAACCAACTCAAATGTAATCTATGAATTTAAAAAGCTTTATGTTATATTGTATCAATATAATTTATATAAAAACTATTAAAATATCATTGGGTTCATTTGGCTTACAGACGACAAGGTTTCCCCACTAATGAAAAGCCAATTATGTAAATTTGAGTCAAATTTTATGAAATTTATTTAGCTACTTATTTTATCTTTTATGGCTATAAACCATCAAATGCAGTATAACTTTGATCAGTGTCTCGTTGAAAGTTACATGATCATTATGTCTGCCATAAGATTTGCATTGTTAGTCTGTAATTACATGAATAACTTTCTAATTCCTTTAAATTTCATAATCCTTATAAAAATAGATAGTACTGAAACTGGTAACCGTGATAATAATTCAGAATTTGTTTGATAGAAGTCCACAAAATTCAGTTTACAGAGTATCTGTATCTTTACGTAAATGTCGGTAAAGTTAATAGCTTAAAATGTGTTTTGACAAATAACAGAAAAGTTTTAGCGCCGTGTTGTTGCGACCTTGTTTAGAAGTTTTTGCATCTTAGAATTATTTTGTTCTAAAATTGAAAACAGATTTATTTTTCAACAGGCGCATGTTGTGAGCTGGAAAGAAAGTAGCACTCGTATTTATTTCGACTATTGCAGAAGTAATTGGCGCCAAATTTAACTTATTTAAAGAGTTTGGCATCTTTCCCAACACATCGGGGTTAGTTGCTTAAACTGTGTTTGTGTTACGTATTTCACGTGTACGTGTTATTATGGTGAATAGTGAGGACTTATGTAAGAAATCAAACAGAGGACAATAGACAATAAAAAGCAGCTTCAATGGCGTTACAGGATGAAACTAAAAGTGCCAATTCCATTGCAAGAGAATTTAGAATTTCCTTGAGAACTCCTCTTAGGCAAGTTAGCCAAAATCACTTAGATAAAGGGGCTGCCTTTTAGAAAAAAAACAAAGAAAAACTAGTGACGTATATTCTGAAATTAGGAAAAACCAGTTATTCTCCAACCTGCAACAATACTAGGCATCTAGGTTATACATTTCCGAGATAAACCAAATAAAACACAAATACAATAAATAAAATAAACTAACAGGATATGACCGGTTTAAGTTTTTATTAAAATACATCAAATTTGCGCTGCTCAAGGTCGATCTATAGCTCTTTCACTGGAAATGTGCCATAGTGAGGTGAATTCACATTTTCAGCTACTTCTAGAAACATTAGAAAGAAATGATATAATGGAGAAGTCTAGGGAAATTTTCAATATAAATGAAAGTAGATTGCAACTGTGTAACAAGCCTCACCAGTGCGGAAAACGGTGAAATTGTTAGTGTTGTCGTTAGCTGCAATTGAGGGCAACTTCTTACCACCATATGTGGAAAAAATATAAGGAGTTGGAGAACAATATGCCCCCAGAGTTTGTTGTTGTGTTGTCTTCTGATTCACCTTATGTTAAACACAGAATATTCCTATCGTGAATAAAAGACCATTTTCTTTCCAGAAAAGAACCGGGTACCGTTATTTTGATCCTTGACGGGCATGTCTCATATTGCAACAACTTTGGTATTTTAGATTTTTTAGCAGAAAACAACATTCACGTACTATGTTTATCTAGCCATACCAAATTTGTTGCAACCCCTTAACAGGTCTTTCTTTAAACCACTCAAAACTTATTGGAATGAAGCTTGTAGGTAATGGATTAGGTTTTATCCTAGACGCAGAACTGATAGATATCAATTTGATGGAATTTTAAATGAAACCTGGAAGCAAGCTGCAACAAACCAGAATGGAGTTTGAGGGTTTGAAACTTGTGGGATATTTTCCTACAATCCGGTAAAAATTCCAGAGGATACAATACTGCTGATGAAAATGATCCTAATTTTACTACTAAAAATGAACATTCTTTTCTTAAACAAGAATCCTTTAATGTTTGAAGTATTTTATCTGTCCCTGTTGTGAACCAGGACCTAGTAAAAGAACCCGAATAATTGAAGTGTGGCAAAGAAAAACGTCAAAGACTAGTAGAAAAAGTAACAGAAATAGGCGAAAGAAAGAAAGAAAACGTTAATTAATAATAGTAAAATATAGTAATAAGAAAGCAAGTTAAAGCACAAAAATTATTTGTCAAGGAAACAGCAGTGATGAATACGAATCCGCCTAGTTTATTTCGGATCACAGCTCAGATAAAATCGACAGTGATAATAATGATTATTGCATTACTACCGCGACAAAAATAGACCCAAGGAGGATTGAATTTGCTGCAATGTTTGCAAAACGTGGCCGGGGCAGAAACTTACATATCTTTTAGAAATAACTGTGACGATTGTGTTAAAATAGTGTACTGAATTTTTGTGTTTGTTTAACATCTTTCTTTTTAATCGATACAGGGGCGAGATCTCACCGATCGAGATTAAGATGCCTAACTATATCTAACAACAGGTGTGTTTCAAAATTTAGTAGCAAGATATTTTTAATGACGTATTTTTAGATAAAAAGTAAGACTTTTTTTCCTATAAACGTGTCGTAAATACACCCTATTCGAGTTACATCCATCACAATTTCTTAAAAAACAAATTGTTGAGAAAATTCTGAATGCAATTATTTATTAAATTTCTGTAAAATTTGCTGTAATCCACTGCTAATTTGAACGTTCTACTGTTTCTTATCTCTAAAATCTCATAACAATAAATTTAAAGAAGGGGTGGAAGGGGGTAGGCACATTTCAGGGGAAACATTTTGTGTTTCGGTTTATAAATTTTAAGAAATGAGTGTTTCATATTGTTGGCTATCCATAAATCCAAGATTTCTGTTCAACATTTTTTGATACAATTAACTGTTGAGATAATTGTATTTAGGAAAAAGGGTTATTGTTATTGTTTTTTTGTTTATTTATGAAACTACGATTAAGCAAATTGCTTTTAATTTTTTTTCATGAAAAAGTAAGAAGTTGCCCTCAATTGCAGCTAACGACAACACTAACAATTTCACCGTTTTCCACACTGGTAAGGCTTGTTACACAGTTGCAATCTACTTTCATTCATATTGAAAATTTCCCTAGACTTCTCCATTATATCATTTCTTTCTAATGTTTCCAGAAGTAGCTGAAAATATGAATTCACCTCACCATGGCACATTTACAGTGAACGAGTTATAGATCGACCTTGAGCAGCGCAAATTTGATGTATTTTAATGAAAACTTAAACCGGTCATATCCTGTTAGTTTATTTTATTTATTGTATTTGTGTTTTATTTGGTTTATCTCGGAAATGTATAACCTAGATGCCTAGTATCGTTGCAGGTTGGAGAATAACTGGCTTTTCCTAATTTCAGAATATACGTCACTAGTTTATCTTTGTTTTTTTTCTAAGAGGCAGCCCCTTTATCTAAGTGATTTTTGCTAACTTGCCTAGGAGGAGTTCTCAAGGAAATTCTAAATTCTCTTGCAATGGAATTGGCACTTGTAGTTTCATCCTGTAACGCCATTGAAACTGCCGTTTATTGTCTATTGTCCTCTGTTTGATTTCTCACATAAGTCCTCATTATTCACCATAATAACACGTACACGTGAAATACGTAACACAAACACAATTTAAGCAACTAACCCCGATGTGTTGGGATAGATGCCAAAAACTCTTTAAATAAGTTAAATTTGGCGCCAATTACTTCTGCAAAAGTCGAAATAAATACGAGTGCTGCTTTCTTTCCAGCTCACAACATGCCCCTGTTGAAAAATAAATCTGTTTTCAATTTTAGAACAAAATAATTCGAAGATGCAAAAACTTCTACACAAGGTCACAACAACACGGCGCTAAAACTTTTCTGTTATTTGTCAAAACACATTTTAAGCGATTAACTTTACCGACATTTACGTAAAGATACAGATACTCTGTAAACTGAATTTTGTGGACTTCTATCCAACAAATTCTGAATTATTATCACGGTTACCAGTTTCAGTACTATCTATTTTTATAAGGATTATGAAATTTAAAGGAATTAGAAATTTATTCATGTAATTACAGACTTACAATGCAAATCTTATAGCAGACATAATGATCATGTAACTTTTCAACGAAACACTGATGAAAGTTATACTGCATTTGATGGTTTATAGCCATAAAAAGATAAAATAAGTAGCTAAATAAGTTTCATAAAATTTGATTCAAATTTACATAATTGGCTTTTCATTAGTGGGAAACCTTGTCGTCTGTAAGCCAAAATAAACCCAATGATATTTTAATAGTTTTATATAAATTATATTGATACAATATAACATAAAGCTTTTAAATTCATAGATTACATTTGAGTTGGTTACTACTGATTACTGCAAACTAAAAGGTTAATTTTATCATTTATCTGTCAAGTAATTAAATTTTTTTTGCTGCATTTGCCTTTACTTAATACTCCGTTTTTCGATGTAAGGACTTGGTTGAACCTATTAGTAGAGTCTACAACACCGTACTAGTTGTCTCCTTACTTATTCCGTTTAACCACCGAACCCTGAAACCTCTCCCACCAACCGCCGCGCCGGTACCAACCGATCCATATACAGAGTGACTGAGAATTGCCGTTTATTTATTTTTTTTCTGGCAGTTTAAGTCTTATACAAAATTGTTGTTTATTTTGTCAACACATTGCTTTTAAGTTTATAAATATATATTGTTTGAAGCCTGGACTATTCTTCTCCAACTGAAAGAGATTGTGGTAACACCGTGAAGAGACTACGTAGAAAAATGATCCTAAACAGTAAAAGAAATTATACTTACAAATACTGTACAACGTTGAAGTTTATATTTTAAGAATGCTTTAATTAAGTACTGTAACTTTGCGACTGATGTTTATTAATTGTAATTTTTTGTTGAAAACTCCACGAGGATACTTAAAACTTGGGAAAAATGTATAGTACGCAAAGTCTTGGATTGTACTGCACTTTAAAAAATTTTCGCAAATGCGTTAAAATCCCATCATTATATCATAGTCCATCGCCCAACAACTCACTACCAACACCATGAGAAGCCTTGCCCCCTTCCCACAAAAAAATTAATTTTTTGATGTTTGCACACGAACGAGAACAGCAAGCACAGGCTAGCACAACTTTGCACAACGCCAGCCCACCTTCAATAACGACCTCACCCTCCTCAAGAAAAACCAAATTTTTGATGTGCACACAAAAGAGAATAGCTAGCACAAACTAGCATAACTTAGCTCAACGCTAGCACATCTTTAATAACGGAGTTATTGAGAATTGAATCTGGGAAGGCAGCTCCCCGACAACAAAATTTTGAACTTTTGACGTTTGAACGTTAAAGAATTGAGCTATGACAGGTTAGTACAACTAAAAATAACGTTATTACCCCTTTAGTAACATGGTTATTGAGGTTTAAATCGGGAGGGGTTAATGCAACCTCAGCTCTTCTAAAAAAATATGGGATTTTTGATGTTTGCACACGAAAAAGGCTACCGCAACTTAACTCAACGCTATCACATCTTTAATAAAGTATTGATTCTAGGGAAGCTAGTCCCCTCAACAAAATTTGGAACTGTTGACGTTTGAACATTAGAGAGCTGAGCTAGCACAGACCAGCACAACTAAAATTAACCCTAGCACACCTTTAATAATAGGGTTATTGATGTTTGAATCTGGAGAGGTTAAGGTGACTTCCCACTCTAGTAGCTACGTCCATGTAACAATGTTCACTACTGTTTTATACTAAATCTTGAATATTATCAAAACTTAAAACTTCATTCCCAAGTTTTTGAATGGCATTACTTGTTCTATGTTATGATTCGCATCCAGCTTACATTTTGAGAAAAGAGGACAACGTTGTTAGTATAAATTAGTCATTCAATAATTCTTAATAGTGCTAACTATTTTAATGTACTCTCTAATGAACTCTTAATAACTCAATAATAATAATTACTTTACAAATTCTGCCATTTACAGATATTTTCTTGGTTAAGTTTCGTGTAGCGACCTCCAAAATTGCATTATAAATTTTATCATAATTTCTAGCAATAACAAATAACTCAAGTATATTTACTTTATTTATTATGCAGCATTATTAGGTCACAAAACAACTTTGCGTAAAAGTCGAAGCAACGGACTCGTCCCAGATAAGCACTTTTATCAGCATAAATGTAATTTAAATACGCGGCAGAAAACAACAATTACAATTATTACAAATAAATTGATATATTTATAACAAGTGCTAGCAGTGGTCATTAAAATATTTAAACTGAATTTTGAAACACCCTGTATACTGGCATATTCTCTTAATGTAGTGGGATAAAATGCCAAATTGTTTATTTAGAGAAATATTATTTTTTTAATGTTTACTATAAGTTTATGTTAGTTCATTGTGTTTTATAATACTGTATTCTTTAAGTTATAAGTCGACGCTGGCGGTGACTAGTTATTCTCCCGTCGTTTTATCACTAGTTACATAAATATCAATTTTTGAACCTATTAGCATAATAAAAACATTTAATTTTGATTCAAGTTTTTATTTAATTTTCAAATACTTGAAAAAATATTAAATAACCTTGTCTGGAACAGATGTAGTTGTGATCAGATAATAGATAATCAATGTGAACTTTGCAATAATTAATTAAGAGGTAAAGTGCGTAATCTAAAAATTGCGCAAGTTTTAATAGAATAGATTTGAAGCAAATATAGTTACATTTGATACCAGCAATATGAGGATACGACAATTAAATACTTTATTACAAAACAGAGCAACCACCGAACTTAACGAGGATTTGACAAAGTCTTCAGAAGACTTAGAATATTTTCGAGATTGGTTACAAAAACAAAAACATTTAACAGCTAGATTAGGTAAGTAAAAACATGCAGTTACATTAATAAAACTCCTATATTTTTAGACGATCAATTTCTAATTTCGTTTCTGCGTGGATGCAAATGGAGTATTCAAAAGCAAAGGAAAAAATTGATAGTTTCTACACTATACGTACATTTTTACCAAAATTTTACCAACAGAGACCCGTTTTTACCTGAAATTCAAAGTGTCTTGAACGCAGGGTAAGATACATTCTTTCAAGTGTAAAATATTAGTGCGACAGCTAGCAAAGTTTTTTAGATAGAGTTTAAGTCGACCAGTTTTCTTTTATTTCTTATTATTATTTCTTATAGTTAGATGGAATTGCAGTGGTGTAGCATTACCTGTCAAATTTTATTTTATTTTCCAAAAAATCAAAACTTAACCTGTTTTTTCAAAATCAAAAAGTTATTAGAAAAAGTACGCGCACCTTTAAAAAGTAGATTTTTTCAAAATCGGTTTTGACCATTTTTTTAGGTTCCTCTGTGACTAGAATTTCAAATTATTTTTAATTATACAGTATCCTACCTTCATCGACCATCTGTCAACTTTGAATTTTAAATGGAAACATTGATTTTTTATTTTTTATTCTACGTGAAGAACTATGAGGACTTTATGTATACGAGTCTTATTAAAAAAATTATACTTTTTGAGATATTGATTTTTAAACATTTAATTGGGTCAATATCAACCTTCAAATATTTCACGTTTTTTAGGTTATGTCGTAAAATATCAAATTCAGATTTTATTCCCCACTTAAGGCGGTAACGACCGAAACCGTCTATAATTTAAAAGTTGCCATGGATGATATAGGGTATGAGAAAAAAAATGTCAAACTTGTAGTCGAAAATGATAAATAACTTAATAAAAATCAAATGGAACACTATGCTATACATGTTTGTCTACCATTGTCCAATTTATCACAATTTAATTATATCTTTGTATTGTTAGTAATAATGAGGAGTTTTCGACAGCAGAAGTAGTTAGTATGGTTAATTTCACCAAAAATCAAGCTGTTTATTGGTAGCTCATAGTTATAAAGCAGACAACTACAACGATATCCTCAAGCTGAGATTCAAAAACTACGAGGATCTAGTCAAAAATACAAAAGAATACTGCATGAATAACAAGTTTATTTTTCAACGTAATCCCCGTCAAGTTTAATGCCTATGTTCAAGTGCTCTTATTCTATCCTTATACGTCCTTTCGTCCAACTGGTCAAAATACAAAAAGTCTGCGAGGATAAAATCAGGAGTGTGTGGGGGCATGGGGTACCAACTTAAACCAAAAATCATTAATTTTTACCATACCAATAACCGATTTATGGCAGGGTGCATTATCCTGGTGAAACAAATTTTTTTCTTTGTTAATCCGAGTCGTTTTTCTTGAATCTTTTTTTACCTTAACAAGTACGATTGCATAGTATGCTCCGTTAATTATTTCACTCTTTTTAAGATAATCCACGAAAAGGATGTCAAAAACTGATGCCAAAACTTTTCGCCCGACGAAACTGTTTTGCCCTTTTCTCAGAGCAGGTTCTTCTTTACCAGGCCACTGTTTCAATTGCTGCTTAGTTTTTACTGTATAATGGTGAATTCGCGTCTTACACATTGTAACAAATCTTACCAATAAATCTACTATATTACATTTAAACAAGTTTAAACACCCATCGCGCGGATAACTTTCTCATCCCGTTATAGACTTTTTAACAATTTCTGTCGTAATAGCTGATTTTGGTCTTCCTAAACACGGCGCATCTTTTGTGATTATATTTTAAGTTTGCAACGCGAGTTTTAATCGTGGAGTACAAAGGTGATCATTCACGCATTGTGCCATCTAACTCAGTTATTATTATTTTTTTGGATAAACTCTTAATATGAAAGTATTTAATAACACCGGTTAACAAAATCGCATTTTTTGTCTGTTGCATGAAGTTTTTTAACTATTCTTTATTAATTTGACCTTGCTGATACCGAATCTTTCTTTACTTTTTAATTAGTAGCTCGGGTTTAAACGATACATGTACCACTAGATTTTTACTAGTTAGTCAGCAACTACATGTTCAAATAATGTGTCTAAATTTGTAAAATACGCTTACATGGACTACTTTGGGAAGCCATTAGAAATAAATGTCAAACCTTGAATCCCAAATTTAGTGTGTAGGAGTTGTGTCGAGTCCTTACGTTTGTGGGCAGATAGAGAAGATGTACTTTTAAGTTCAGAAGTCCCATGATCTGGCGTAAACCATCAAACTATCGGATTTATCACAGCTTGCAATCTGCTATTAGGCCTGTTCTAAGTTCTAGTAATGCGTCAGAACCACAGTCTCAACCTAGTATACCCACTCTAACATTGCAAGAACGTTCAGAAGATAGTGATGATGGAAAGGATAGTGACTTTATTGCCGTTCCAAACCTCAACCTTTTAATCAAAATGATCTAGATCACCTGATCAGAGATCTTAGGATTTCTAAACTAGAGTCAGAACTTCTAGCTTCTCGGTTGAAAGAAAAAAATCTTGAAACACCCGACACAATTATATCCGTTTATCGCAGTCGAGAAAGGAATTTGCGCTCTTTCTGTTTTGAAGAGGATAATTTTGTATTTTGCAACAATATTTCTGGCTTAATGACTGCAATGGGATTACACACCTATGATTCAAATGATTGGCGTCTATTTATAGATTCCTAAAAACGCAGTCTTAAATGTCTACTTTTGCATAATGGCAATAAACTTTGTTCTTTGCCTATTGCGCATTCAATAAAAGTGAAAGAAGAATATCCTACAATATCATTAGTTCTAAAGAAAATAAAGTACAAAGAACATAACTGGGTTATATGCGTAGATCTGAAAATGGTAAACTATCTGTTGGGTCAGCAAGGGTGGTACACAAAATATCTCTGTTTCATATGCTTATGGGACAGCCGAGCTAAAACTGAGCACTAGACTAAGAAAAGTGGGCCTATTAGGAAGGCCTTAGTTCCGGGAATGCTAATTGTGATAAATGTTCCACTAGTATCAAGAGACGGCATAATACTGCTTTCTCTGCACATTAAATTAGGGCTAATAAAACAGTATGTAAAAGCTCTTAACAAGGAGGGGGAATGTTTTAAGTATATCACAAGAATGTTTGCAAGACTGTGTACTAAAAAGATAAGATCTGGTATTTTTAATCGTCCTCAGATCAGAAAATTAATAAATGAACATATTTTACCAGTTGCATGACAGTTGTTGAAAAACCTGCTTGGAATGAGTTCGTTTGGTTAAAGAAAATTTCCTTGGAAAATCAAAAATCGGCTGACTACCATCAACACATTCAGAAACTAATGCTGAACTTTCAGCAACTTGGATGCAACATGAGCTATATTTTATCTTCAGCCATTTAGACCGTTTCCCTGAGTGAAGAATAGGAATAACGCTTCCATCCAGATATTTGTAACCAGGGTTACTGGAATGCGAATATACTGGCAGATTACTGTTGGAGCATTCAGAGTAGTACTCAGCTCAGGCAAGAAAAAGTTCTGTTCTTAGTAGTTTTGATAATAAAAAAATTTTGCTTGTAAACTGGAATATTTTTGAAAAAATTCCTCTCCTTCCTATCTGAATAACTGGAGCTGCTACGAGAAAAGGGACTTCAAATTTGAAATCAGTGAGGTAAGTACTTTTAGAATCAGTATAAAACTTTATGCAACAAAACCACTGTTTATTAGTGTAATGGCACAAATTTCAACTGGCTCCGTTGTTGCAACTTTCAAAACTTTAGCATGTCGATCAAATAATTATTATTTACAGAAATTATTGTTATTCCACAGCGAGACCTATAAATGTTGAGACGATGGAACGCCATACAAACATCGGCCAAATTTAGAACCTATCTAGGTTAAGCCCGTGACTTTTGAATTTATCTTTGTACAATTATGAAAGAAATACTAGAAAGCATGTTTGTACTAAATAGGATTTGCAATTTGACATGGTTATCGTTATCAGCAGTTGATAATCCTACCATTGGAGTACGACAAACAGCAGATAATGTTGGAGCTTTGAGAACATCTGTAAATAAAGTGTTACAAAAAAAAACAAATTCCATCCTTATCGCGTACAACACCTTAACAATATCTGAAAATAACAGATTTTGAATGCTGACAACTTTAATATAAATTCTTCGTGATTTTACGCTTCTAGTTTATTCAGATATTCTTTTCGACTACTATTTAAAATAATCTGTCTAGCGAATTTGTAGTAAATTTCAATTTGTCAATAAAAATATTTTGATGAAACGTAAAGTTTTGATAAAAAACCGAATTTCACGGCTAACGGTTGAGTTATAGTAGACAGTCATTCATAGTAAACTTGTAGAGAACTTAATTCTACTTCGATCAGCGGAAAAACGTACAGAGTATATAAAATATGTGTTTCCATTCAAAATGTGAAAATTGATCCATGAAAGTGGGACACTCTGTATAATTAATAATATTTTGAAATTGTAGCTACTGAGAAACCTAAGAAAATGGTTAAAACTAAATTTGAATAAATCTACTTTTTAAAGGCAATATGATTAATAATTATTTATAATTTTTGTTAGTGTTTATATTTTACTGTCTGACGCGCCAGATTTTGTTTTGCTCAAAACATAGTTTTAGATTAAATTAATTTCGAGCATTCACGATTCAACCCGAAATTTGATTAAATGATAAAATGCCATCTGTTGAAAATCTTCCGATTTTTCTTTTTGATTTTCATTGACGTGTCATTGATTATAATAATATATCATTAATTTTAGATACAAAAAATGTTATTTTATGAAGTTAGTTATTTTCATCAAATCTTGACAAAGATTACTCTTTCACTATTAGTATTCAATATTATTTACAACAATTTGCAAAGAAAATTACAGAACCATCAAACAAATTATTCTTTTTTTAATAACTTCTCCCAAAATAGTTTTACAGCAATATGTTCAGATAGGAAAACGATGTTAAATATTCATTGTAGATTATCTGGACGAATAGAACATACGACTTTCATACATTCTATAAATCATATTCTGAATCACAGTTGTGGTAAAACATTTAACGTCATTAATTGGCTTCTGGCAACCACGTTATTTATATGAGCTGATAGTTCAATCCTTTTTTATTATTTGCAAAACAAGATTAACTAATTGACCCTCAATGTAGGACAGTTAGTCCACAAATATTACTAAGCAAATTTGAAACATACATCTAAATTTAAAAATGTCAATAAATTTGAATTATTGTGTAAAATGGAATATCTGCGCACGAGTGAAGCGCGTGTTTTGAGGTCTACGAGTGAAAAGAGGCTCAATTTTCACAATTGCGTAAAATCATTTAAATTAGTTTGAAGTTTAATTAAATTCTGTTTTGTGACATTGTCCGTTATTATATTATATGTAATGTTTTTTTTAAGAATTTTTTACCCGTTACCAAACACTGTAAATGCGGCGGGACCCAGAATTATAATTTTGAATTTGTCCAATGCTAATGTGGATGAAACCCCTTTTGAAGCTGTTACCAAAGTGTTTTTCATGACAATGGACATTTTACTTACAGAAGACGATAATTACATTGTAGCTGGTTTTAAAATAATAGGAGATTATAAAAATACGCCTTTGAATTATTTCTTGCAATTCACACCCGATATTATGAAAAAATATATAGCGTGTGTTACTGCTGCTTATCCAGGCAGAATAGACCAGTACGTTGGATTAAATGTTCCTGGAGTGCTTGAAACTATTTTAAATTCTATAATAAAACCATTACTAAGTGAAAAAATAAGGAAAAGAGTAATGTATAATAATTTATATTTTAACATTTTATATTAATATTTTTGTAGGTTTACGTATTTAATTCCAATAGTTTTTCGAAAGTAAAAGATGTTATAGATCTGTCATTGTTACCAAAAGAGTTTGGCGGAACTAATGGATCAATACAAGATGCAGCAGGTATTGCTTTAGACATTGTTTAAGGCTAAACATTCATGTACAACAATTTTAGAAATATGGAAGTCAAAAGTTGAAAGTTATAGAGATTGGTTTTTGGACGATGTTAACTATAGTTCAAATGAAAAATTACGCATTGGTCGATCTAAAACGTATAACGAACATTTTGGAATGGAAGGGACTTTTAGAAAATTGAATGTTGATTAATGTTCAAAATTTATTTAGTTTGAAACGTAAAGATCGATAAAACGGTTGTAACCTGGCTATTAACAATAATATATCGGGTGCCAAATATTAAAAATAACTTGAACAACTTGAATTTTGTTTATGTATAGGGAGATTCCGCGTTTGAGTAACAGTTTAATATCAATATTTTATGAAAACTTGTGCATTCGATTTTTTGTATATTAAGTATCTATTAAATAATGTACCAATTTAATAATCCAACAAAACAAATAAATGTAAAAACATGAACAAATGTTTAAGGTATACACAAACATACATAACGAAATAAGTATGAAATGATTATCGTTTCAATAAACAAAACAAAAAAACTACTAATTTTTAATCTAAATTAAAATTCAGATGAGATCTGTGTTTTACAACATTATAAATCAACCTATTTACAATAAGTTACGTTAACAAATTTAAATTTGATAGCCAAATACAAATTTTATTGGTATTTTCGATTTTCAATGCTTTGTTTCACAACAAAAAGCAAAACAATTTGAAGAAAATGCAAATACACAACCAATCGCGAATTAATAGTTTAAATTAATTACATTCTACAAAACGCTAATAAACAACGAAACCGATTCCTTGATCTTTTAGGTCAATCAACGACAAAACAATGGTGACAAATACAACATCTTCAAACTTAAGCAATCAACAAAATAAGAATATCCTACTTCTACATGCGAGCTTGGATTTGATAAGATTTTCCTTTCTAAAGTTTGTTCAGAAACCAAGCGAGGTAATAAATTAAAATAGTTCATTTATTTTACATATAAGCGATACACGATTTTGTATGAAATACTTAAAAGATTTTAAAACTAGTTTTAGAATGTACCGCTATCATACTATAGTGTTACAACGTAAGTTATTTATGAATAGCTCTTAATCCGTTAACAATGGGACGTACCTGTTCTTGAAGTCTAAACTAATGATCATAAGCGTGTACATGGGTTTTGCTGACAAAAAAAAATTACGATTGCGTTTTATTGAAAGTAATTTTGAACATATCATTGTAATTATAAAACACATCGTTTGTTAGAAACCATTTTATAAAGTTTGAAAATCGAAAAATAATAAATATATAATTTTAAAATACAATTATTCTGAATATTCATCTGTTTCTTCGGAAGAAGTATCATTTGACATTTTTTGTTCCTCTTTCATTACGTGTTCTATACACTTTGTTACGAGTTAGTTTGGTGGTAAAGAACTAATTACTATTTCTTTTATCTTCGGATCGCAACATCTACCCGCAGCTCAGATTTTTGTTAGAGTGGGCGTGAGCAGTCAGTAGAAAAATAACAGAAAAAGATGTGGTGATCCGGCAATGGGGGGTCACCTACCGTTGTAGTTGAAAGCTTCTCCCCGGTCAATAGGGAACTAGGCAAACGACTAACTCGAGTAACAAAGATGAGTATATTCATCAACCAAATACCCGTCATATACAGACTTATCACACAAGTACCATTAATAACAATCCCAAATTTTATAAATAGTAACACATAATTAAAAACCCCGACAAGAATAAAGACACAGAGAATGATTAATAAAAAAAATAGATGAGCGAAATCCGTACGTTTACCGAAGAAATGGCGCGTCGTTCAATTTGTCTGGAATGGTAGGTGGTATTGTCCATAATAATTACGGAACCCTTTGGTATTAAATCTAATATTTGTTCAAAATATTCGTCAAAAACATCCTCATTCATATCCTCGTGGTAATCACCGGTATTTTTTTATTCAAATAGCAGTAAACCTCCCTCTACAAAGCCTTCGTCATTTCCTAATGCGTAATAATTAAGCGTCGCCCTTTTCCTGAAGGAGGTCTTAAACCAGTAGATAATCCTTCTAAAAAAGTCTGCCGTCCACTAACTACATTTTTGTTTTGCGACATTTTCCCACAGTATAACCTTCAATTTACCCACGTTTTGTCTAAATATGAAATTTTCTTGCCTTCAGAACGTAATTTAGAGATATTTTCTAGGTAATTTTGTCTCCAACATACAATTCCTTCCTTATCAATGAGAGCTGATTTCCTATTAATTTTTCCCATGAAAAATTCAATTCGTGCAAAACTTGCCACAACATTGTTCTACTTAAATTGGGTATACCCTCTTCCTCTTTCACAACTGACACAATTTTATTTAATGTGGGTATTTCTTTTTAAAATAAAACGAATGCACTATTCTTCTAATTGTACTTTTTACAAATTCGGGTATTTCAGTTTTTTTTCTACCATGAGATAAACTAAGCTCACGCACAGAAACTTTGTCTTCACCGACAGAAACTTTGTCTTCACGCAAAAGTCTGAATATTGTTGTTTTTCTAATGCCACTCATATGTGGACACATATCAACTGTTTCTCGAACTGTTTTCAACGGATTATGGCATTTCAAATAATTGTACACATTGAGCACAATAGTTTTTTCGTTGGCAGAAAGCGCAGACCTCTTCACGCGTTTCCTTGGAATAAATTCAGGACTCGATGCCATTCCAATGAAACTCAATACTGCAGCGTAAATACACCTTATGATATACCGATATGATATGACAATAATCATTAGTTAGGCTATCGTTATAATTACATACCATATTTCTCCCCTACTTATATCATTAAAAACACATTAAAATCTATTAAAGTGTCATTCCAAATACAGTACATACTTTCTAGTTCAATTATTAGTAATTAATTAGTTAAAATTCCTAAAAATCTGATCGATAATAATATTAGCAATTTGTGATAAACAAGGTGATTCACTAGTGTTGGCCAAAAAATAAACCCACGTATTATTTGATGAAAATTTTAATTTGAGTTTTTTATATAAAGTTTTTATCAGGAAAGCTTTGTTAAAAGTTACAGGGTGGTAAACTTAAAAAAAAACTTTTTTAGAATATCTCAAACTAGTGACTATAATAAATCGAAATGTTTAGACAAACCCATGTGTCAAATTTCAGTTTATTATAGTCAGTAGTTTATATCATTACATGGAAGTAGGAGGAGGTCAATTTGAACATTTAATAAGATGAAATGTGTCAAAATAATTAATTAATCTACATTTTTAACCCCCTTTTCGAAAAAGTATCAATACATCGGTACGTTATTGGAATCTGTTAAACATGTTGATTTATTACTTCGCTTCGTTTCTGGACAGAGTTTACAATTCCAATTTAAAATTTTATTAATTCTCGACTGCAAACAATTTGAATTCATCCAATACAATAACGACACCGGACCATTTGTAGCGATAGCGGTGGCTTCTATCTATGCTACTCAGTATCTGATTGAGTTCCAGTTCAAACGAGATTTTCCAATATGACGATTTATCGATACAACGAATTCTTGACGCCATTTTTGTTGTCTACAAAAGTGCCATGAGCTAATCGATGTACGACCAACAACATGTATGTTATCATTTTATTACGATTTTTGATAACAAACCTTAAGAGTCTTTTTTACCGTTCAATTTTCATGTTAAATTCTTATGTCACGGGCGCCACTCTTAAGGACACAGTTTTTAATAAAAACAATTTTGGATTTCACTATCATAAACATTGATTTGATACTAACTTTTTTTATTTTAGAATATTTTAGTTGCATATAAGGGTGTTATTTTGGTGCTTTGAAAACATGTAATTTCTCTTTATAAAATAGCGCCACAAAATGTTAAAATCTGAAACTAGTTTTTTAAACGTGTCCATGATCTTATATTAAGGTTTTTTATATAAAAAAATAGTAGAGTTTTTAACAATTCGGTATAACGATTTTTTAGCACAAAAGTGTACAGAAGGCTTGTAAAGCTTTAAGCTATTGAACGAAATTACAATAAATTCTACAATATTTACAAATGCTTACCCTTTTATTAGATTAAATGGCTTAAGAACTTCGACAAACACGTTGTGTTAACTTTTACAACGGAACAGAATTCAATGAACGATTGCCATTCGCATATGACAATTCGCGCCAGCTTTTAATAACGCAAAATACAAAATTTCCATAGGCGTATCAATAAAAATTTCAGCGAATTTAATATGAACTATATCTTCTGAAAGGAGAGTTATGTAACTATAATTAACGACTTAACGTTACGTTAGTAGATTCCATTTACTATTTACACATATTTTCTTGGAACATTCGATAATTAACTATCGGGATATAAATAACAAATAACTTGGAGGTGTTACCCTGGCCAGTAAAAAGCCCAGATTTTAACATTATCAAAAATGTTTGGGCTCGAATACTTGCTGTTATCCGAAGACAACAAGGGCCAAATTTTATACCAGTAAACCGTAATGCACTAATTGCAGCCATTGATACCGCATGGGAAACGATTAATATTAATTATATTGATACCTTGATAGCGTCAATGAGCAGACGCCTCCAAGAATGTATCAATAATAATGGAGGTCACACCCATTATTGATTTCTTATATTTATTTATATAGTAATACCTTTATTTAAAAAAAACGTTTTCATTTAATTTTAAACTATAACTTGGTATCTTAATTATAATTATGTAATAAATTCTTGTCAAAAACTAAATATATACGTTGACAATAAGAATTGCCTTAGTTTTTATTTTCACTTTTATATTAACTACAGAAAAAATGAAACGTCATAAAATATACATTTTGTAAGGACTAAATATTATGAATAGAGAGTTTAATGATTTTTTTTAATAACTTACAATAATTAGTAGGTTAGATTTATTTAAAAATAAGTAATAATCAGTCAACCCAAATAACCATGTTTAGTTTTTGATTTAATTTAAAAGTTATTGCTTGTAGACGTTTTTAAATCAAAATTATTTCTAATTTTATTTTGTAAACATTTCCTAAACAAAATTTTGATTCGATAATTAATCGAGCTATGGTGTTTAATTAGCGATACCTTCAAATATATTCTTTAAAGAAAAAATTAAGTAAGCAACGTAAATTACCTATTTTCTAAAACGTGCTTAGTGTAATGATTCATTCTACAGTCCTTCTATAAGATAACCCCTGCTGAGACTACCTGCTGTTAGAATTGTAAATGACCCTTAAGCCTGCTTCACAATGTGCAAACTTTTGTTTACAGAAATTGTGGTGTCCAAGTTTTAAATTTCATGAGTGTACATTGAGAATCTTGTTCGTATAACTGTATTAAAAATTTAATTTAAAATGATTTTGGCAACACATAACTTCTAACCTGCCTCTTGGGTGGAAAGTAAACAGCTGTTTACTTCCAACCCATGAGAAAGGTGTTTACATTTACGAACGGCAGTTTTCCCAATCTTCAAAAAGTTAGGAACTAACACATTACTATAGTGATTGTGAGTAAAATCTTAATTTACAACAAAACTAAAAATATAATAGGCGTAACCCGACACAGGGTTTTATTTAATTTTTGAAAAATTAATTTTAATTAAATATTATAATTACTGGAGTAACGAAGAAATCGTCGCATTCGTTAATTAATAAGTTTTAATATATAATTAAAAAATAATTTTATGGAAAATACTTAAGTAGAATTTAATGTCCTTGTGTGAAATAGATGTAAATGTGATCAGATAAATAACACATACACACATACATAATATGCGAACTTTCTAATAATTAAATAGGAAGTACGTATTGTAAAAATTATATAAGTTTTACTGGGCTATATTGTTACATATTTCAAATTAAATAGTTAACTTGATACCAGCAATATGAGGATACGACAATTAGATACTTTATTACAGAACAGAGCAATCACCGAACTTAACGAGGATTTGACAAAATCTTCAGAAGACTTAGAATATTTTCGTGATTGGTTACAAAACCAAAAACATTTAACAGCTAGATTAGGTGAGTTGAAACATGCAGTTACATTAATAAAGGCCCTACATTTCTAGACGATCAATTTTTAATTTCGTTTCTGCGTGGATGCAAATGGAGTATTCAAAAGGCCAAGGAGAAAATCGATAGTTTTTACACTATACGTACATTTTTACCAGAAATTTTTACCAACAGAGACCCGTTTTTACCTGAAATTCAACGTGTATTAAACGCAGGGTGAGATAAATTCTTTCACTTGTATAATATTAGTATTATAGCTAGCAAAGTTTTTGAGAAAAAGTCAAAAGATCGAAAGTTTTTTGTATTTCTTATTATTAATAAAGTTATATAGAGGTGCTGCGGATTTGGGTATGAGTTGTATTACCTCTGCGCATCCTATACGTGGGATCTGCCAAACAGTTTTGTCATTGCTGACATTGATCCAGATACAATTTTAGTAAATAAAAGTAATAATTTCCAAACTTCTTTAGTAAAGCTGATATTTTGATGTGACACCAGTAAAGTCTACATTGTATGGATTTTTTTATTAAGAAATTTGACTATTAATTTTAAATTTATTTTCAGAAAAAGACAAACTTTTTAAATTACCGAAAAAAATTAATAGATAAGGTTTTTTTAAATTTAATTTTTAGTTCATACTAGTGCAAAATTTTAGTTGCACAAAATAATTTAGATTTTTTCAAGCTTCAAATGTGTAACGGTTGTAGTTTACAAATAATAATAAAAGAAAGCGATACAACCTAGAGAGAAGAACAATATTATTTGGCTCAAAGTAGCGCACTAAATTCGTGGAGGATCCAGTATTTGTAGTAGTTAGCACAACAGTGTCCGGCTTAGTCGGTGAGTTAGGGAGGTCTTTGAGGAACTGTAAAGAAATAGACTGCTGCCCAACGAGGTGCCACCTGCTGAGTAATAGAAAGAAATGAAACCGACTATCAGGTTTTATTAAAGGTCTATACGCTAAAACGAACACAAATCAGAGAGACAAATGACAATTAAATGTAGCAAATAAAACATACAGTATTAGAAGAATATGTGACAAGTAAGAGAGACTGTCGCATAAGATTTACGGGCGTTAGCAACAACAATTTAATTAAAGCCCAAAATTAATATGTCGAAATTCAGTTAAGCTTTTGTTTGTTACACCCCAACTTAAAGTTAGCGTTCCAATTGAGGATTGGTTATTAAGAAAACTTGACGTACACACGTCACTTACACACGGTGACTTAAAACTAACTTAAACTCGGAATAACACGGTCGGTGGTGGAGTCTACCCTAAATAAAAATTTACTTATATGCTAGGAATTAAAACCGTTTAATGTCACCTGTACGTGAGCTTCGTAAACATGAAGAGTGAATAGGTTTCTTAAACAGTAAACTTATCTGTATTCTGTAGTATGCAGTTCCGAAAAGGAAGGTTCTTGCTAGCGACAGTATTTGACAGCTTTAGAAGATAGGTAACTTCAGGATTTTCCTTAGGAGAAATATACGACAAAGAACGGAAAGCAGATATGTTTTCTCAAAGCAACAAGTATGCAGCGTGAACGACCCTTCAGCCTGTTGAGTTCATCAACCGTTGCCAGCTTAAATGTAGGCAAAACCGTGGTAGTCGTCAAGTTATATAGCGAAGGATTCTTAACTAGCCATTCCAGCACTCCCAGAAATTATCCAGATTGTAATACACGAGAAGAGTATGAGGTCAAGACACGTGCTAAAGCATACGTCGTAATTAAAATTAACACAACCACGAGACAACAAAAGAAATGGAAAAAAGTACTTACGGCGAATGCGGTCGGATTTACATCTACACACCAATTTAACTTGGAATTATTGAAGCACACATTAATAATTTACGTGTAAAATTTTAGTTTTACTAAACAAGCCAAAAATGCCCAATAGAAGGAAGTAGCAAAATGTCCGCTTGTGATCTTAGAAAATTTTCGTAAATTAATCAATCTACCAAATGGAAAAATCGCAGCATGCGCGGCAAATCCAACTTACGTTGTAAAGTGTTACACACGACGCACGTTTCTAAGAAAGCTCCCAGCGTACGTTTTACTTTTGTAAATAAACCCGTAACAAATGTCTGAAGTATAGTATAAGCAATGAGAATCTAATTGGTAGTAGCCAGAAACAATCCTGTCAAAATGTGAATTACTAGGCAAATTTCTAATAAAGCTCTAAAGTCCAGAAAGCTGGTATGTCAGATCGTGGTACATTGGGAATTGGTGCGCATTAAAAATTCTACTTGAAATTTATGCATAACTAAAAAATAAGTTTTCTATAGTGAGTTATTGTCTAAAATGAATTTTTTAAGCCTACTAGTAAAAAAAAGCTCAATTTTCACAAGAACAAATTTGCAAACAGCATTTGTTATTATCTAATACCTTCAAAATTGCTTAACAGGTTAACTGCCAAAGAGGTCATAATGACCGCTTGATTTCACAGTCAATATTGTCATGGCGGTCATAATAACCGCTACAAAATACCGCTCGGCATCAGCAAACAACAGCGCTGCAGTAATTTTTTGATTCAACTCTTTGGGGTTGTACAATTTATTAAAAATATACAAACACTCTTTTTTATCTTATAATTTATAACAAACAGTTTAAATACAGAAAAAAGAACTAGTATGTTTAGTAAAAAGTAGTAAGAAATTTATCTTTACTTATTTACTCTCCGCTCGGCTCACTCTCTAATCGAGTAAATCAATCAATTTAGTTAAATTCACAAGTAGGTATCGCAAAACTGGAATATAAATGTTGGAGTGTGTAACTTAAATTTTCAAAATCTCGAGTATTCAGGCTTCGGCAAAAATAATGCAAAAAAAATTTAAATTGCAATCGTGCAAAAACTAATTATCTGGCAGCTCCAGGTTTTTGCAAAAAATGAAGTACTTATCAAAACCTAATATGTCCCGGAAGCTGTTCAATAGAGCTCAAAAAATGACAGTTTAATTAATTTAAAGTAACAAATAATCACTCGTTTTTTCGGTTTTTCTCGGAAAATAAAAATTCGTTCAAGTCGTGTCTGTGCTCATTTTGTTTGTATATTAATTCTCTAAAACATTTTTTTTATTCTATTAACATGGGTTTATTAGTATTTAGTCAGAAACGAAAAATATAAAAAAAACACGTTTTTTTGCACTAATTTGTTAATCACAAATTAAGAGGACTTTTACGTCAGGCCTGAAACCGACCTGAAGGATATCCGTGAAGGGAGTACCGATTGGTAGGCGGTACAAGTAAATGAGACGACCATATGTTAGAGAAAAATAAAGCATCTAAAATATCAGGACCGAAACAAAAATAATTTGCGACAAACCATAAACCAAGCATGTCATTACTAATGATGTCATTCCGAGAATGCGCGAGTTAAAAAAAACAAACGTTGCATGTTTCAATATATTTTAAGTTTATAACACTATATCTTCATACAACCTGCATAAACACAACTTTTGATGCACAAACTGTTTACTAGAACTAATGCAAATAAGTATTTACAATTTAAATTTTTTAGATTTAGACTTAATTTGAGCTTCTAATATATAATGCGGATCTCGAATTGTCATATTTCAAGGATGTCTAGGGTCGATTAATTCTGGTAAAAGGAAATTACTATAAAATTTATATAAAATAGGCACGCAAGTTCATCTTTAGCAATATTTTGGATTTGGCAGTCTTTTTCGGTCCAGATAATAAAATAGCATATGTCTTTATCACATATATTTAATTGCCTTTGGACCTGGTAATAATAATCGTGTTTTTGTTTAAGAAAGAATTCGTTATTTTCGTTTGTCAAGTAAGGAATTAAATTTTTTTTAATTGCCTTACTAATTTTCATACTTCGAGCAGAATAAGGACATTTTACCTCGACTATCGTTTTATGATTTATTAGTCCATCCGGTGTTGCACCTAAATATGGCCATTTTTTGTTAATAAATATACCACATCGGAGATTGTACAATTCATCTTTTTTTCTGCTGCCGATTTTGCTAGAGATTCATTAAGTTTTCCCCAAGCGGTAGCTGCATTGTTTATATTTTCATAAAGCAAATATTTAATTACATTTCTACAGCTTGTAGTTGGTCTCATTTTGCAAATTTTTCCAAAATTTGAGGCTGTTAACAAATTTCTTCGAACTTCTGTCCATTCCATACTGTCACACTGTATTTTCTTGTATTTTGTGGTACTCTTCATCGGACTTCCATAAATGCTATTTTTTCAATTGCTAGCATATCTTCATCTAGATTAGGCTTTTCACAATCTTCGCCATAATGTTTGTCTGGAACGTTGTGTTTTGTATATAACTTTCTTTTTGCTGGAACGTTAGATTTTTTGGTTAATCTAGAAATTTTCCTTTGTTCAACTATTTTTAAAGAGGTACCTGGGCTGCTTCCTTCAGTCAAATTCTTATGTATGGCATAGAGGGGCATTTTCATGTTTCTAGAAACTTCTGCAGTCATACATCTACCTTGGTACGACCTTCCTAAACTAAAATTAATTCTTTTGCCTCCAGTGTACTTTGCTACTATAGCATTAAACTGTTCCACAGTATTACTGTCAACGTCCTCGATTAAACTGGGAGCATGATTTGATAAAAATCTGACAGCTCTCATGATCTTTTCGTCTAAACCATACAGCTGAAAGTCTTTAATGTAATTATTACTATCCGGTTCAGTTTTGGAACAAAAATATTCTAATTTTGAACAGTCCCCAAATATATGGCTAATGCTATTCAATATATCCCTCTTAAGGTTTAATATTTTTTGGTTCTGTTACCATTTTCATTTTTTCTAAATCGAATAGCTTTAACCACAGACACTCTAGCTTTTATAATATTGTTGAATAGAATATTTTTTAATGCGGAAGGGATGCTTCTTGTTTTCCCTATTTCTTTTAACTTATTGCAGTAATTTCTTAGCAGATGATTTCTGCATTCAATTTTTTGCACTGTGTGATGCTTGTAGGGGCGACAATCTAAAATTTTTTTATAACACGAACTGTCTCCATCGGCGATCATTTTATGATAGATAATTTTGTACATTTGAACGCTGTTGCAAAAACCTTCAGCAATTATTGACGCCTCCATAGCAGTAGATGATTGATTCCAGTTTTTATAACAATTGTGTCTTGTAGGTTGTATATTTTTGTCTTCCGCTCTTTTACAAAGAGTGCAATATTTATTTTTTACACCAATATATAGAATTTTTTTGTGTTGAATCCAACTATGACTGCGACTCCAGAGAGCGAATTATAATTGCCACCTCCACGATATGATCGTTTAGCCCAACTACCATCGCATACAACAGTAATCAAAGCCATTCCGTCATCAGTTACCATTCCGCATTCAATCGCAATTTTTTTTTGTTCTTCCGCGGCTTCTTTCATAGACTCCCATGCCAATTGCTCCCAAGCGTTAACCGCTGTTATATGGGACGATTTGTACCTTCTATAACTTATAGTCGGAATGTCTAATGAACTTGTAAATGACTGTAATTGTGAAAATCCATCGACTATACTTTGCTCGTCAGGCCATGTTGTTAGTATTCCAGTAAACTTGCACATATCACATTTGAACAATAATTTTGATTTAAATCCATACTTAAATTCCCGCACTAGTTGCATATTATTAAAACTACATCCAAATTCTGGCGAATGGTTGTTTAAAGACTTAACTGAATCTAATAAATGTTGCAGATATACAATTCTTGATCCATCTATTGTAACTTTTTTCATTTTGGGTGCATGTTGAGGTATTTGAAGATCTGCATGAATATTTATTATAAATAATAATTATTAATGACAAGTAGTAGGCATTTACTTACGAAGCAATGGTAGTAGCATCCAAACGGTTTTTTGGCAAGGGTAAAATGCCAGATCGTCGGGCACTAAAAGAATTATGCTTCATTAACTTTGTTGTTATTGCTTCGTGTAGCACAAACAATAAAATGACAAAATCTTAAAGTGCGGGCTAGCTTTACTTAGTTTTATTTAATTACTTCCTTATAATTAAAGCCAACTTTAATATTTTTTATTTGTAGGTAGTTCACCGAAAACAGATATCGAGTTTTTTAACGTCACATTGTAGCACAAACAAAATATAATGTAGCGCATTTAAATGTAACTAAAAATTTGAAAATGCGGGACTTCGAAAATTTTGGTTTTTAAATTTCTTAAAAATTGCTTTGAGTTATGGACTTGCAATAATAGCACAATCAATAAAATTACAAAATTCTTAAAGTGCGGGACCAACTTCATACAGGGAGTTTTGCCTATACATCTTAAAGTTCAAATTAGCACAAATCAAAATCAAAATGACGTTAGTGAATATCTAATTGGCAGCAATAATGGCGTATAAGTATTAAGACAAATTTTAGCTTGAAAAGGTATAATGTCCTCCAATTTTTAAATGTGCATCGAAGAATGATAATCAAAAATTTATAGATTTGTAGGAAGGCGTCCGTTACACATAAATCATACGATTGCTTGATTTTTAAAAATTTAGTGATTAAAACAGATCATTAAAAATTTTGATTTATTTAAACATTTATAAAATTTTATTCAAAATATTTATTCTAGCCATAATATATCAAAGAAGAATTTAGTTGACAAATTACTAAATTCACAGTAATTAACGTTTTGCTGCAATATACAATAACAGAAGAGCTTCCATTCTACTAATATCCGAATACGAATAAATAATAGGAAAGTAATTTAAAATAAGTACTTACCTATGGTATTTGATTAAGTTCATACTCTTTTTCGTGGAGCAGATAAACGAAGACGTGATTTTTTGCCTTTTCTAGAATTCATTTACTTAAACTTATCTAAGCACAATAAATTAAAGAAACAAAAGAATGCAAACAATATAAAAAATAATTTATGTAGGTACTTGCAAAAACTGTTCGGATGAATTTCAAAATCGAATGACAAAAACTAAAGATGTTGAAGTATATATACATGATTTGTACCACCACTAAAGGGGTGGTTAAATCTTATAAATTGAATAGGTAGTAATGGTTGTGAGAAAAATCCATGAAAATGTCTAAAATAGTAAATTTTGAACAGCATAAACATGTTTTAAATAACAACTTTTGTAACCCTTAAATAATAGTATATTATACACCAAGGTTGTGAAGTCAGTCATTATTGCCTTAGCACCAGTTTATTTCGCTCGGGGCTGCCGTAATAATGGACTTCACAACCATGGTGTATATACTATTTTTTCCACTACTAGCCAAATTTAAGCCAAAAATAAAAAATAAACATTTTTCTTGTAAAAATCAAGTAGCACAGGAATGCAAATAAATCAAAAAGCATTAAAAGCTCAATACGTTGATAAACCAACTGCAACTGATTTACTAAACACTTGTGTGACATATTTCACCTTCATTTTCTAAAAATTATTCGGAGTAATATGTAAATTAGTTGATTTAGGAGCCAATCGCAGCGGTTTAGATTTGTCTGACATGTAGAAATTTTTAATGTCTTTCCAAGATGCTTTATTGTTATTAAAGATTATATCGTATTTAATCAAGTTATTTTGCACCGATTTCAATAAATAGGGGACATCGAAGAAATAATAGATTTTCTTATCGTTTACGAGAAGGTATGGTTTTTCCGGTGATACATCTATTCTTTTAATTAGGTTTCGAAAATTTTACTACTGCCCCATTGGCACCGCATTGTAGTTGTAGCTTTTCTATGCAGTTTAATACTATCGACTTCAGTTTGTCACCTTTGCATATCGTATTTGTAAAGATGTAGCACAAGGGTTGTTTAACTCTATATATCTCCTACTTCTTAGTGGTTTCTTTTTTAAGTCCACTTAGGCTGTCACAATTTGTGCTCTGCTTTCGGGAAGTAATCGTTTGGAGATGTTAACTTCAATTGAAGTGCTTTCTTTTCACGTTGCAATTTAAGAATGTTCCTCCGTAATTTTCTTTACCTAAGAGTATTTGAGCTGCAAGCTTGAGTAGTTTTGGTATAGCTAGAGATGTTAACGGGCATTTATTGCTTCGCCAATATACCTTGCATCATTTGAATATTGGGTTTCAGAAATTGACACTTGTAATTCATTTAGGAATGGCAAGTGTTCGCCACATACTCGTTAAGTTTTTAGAGTCGAGATTTTTATGCAACAGATCGGACCTTCCAGATTCTGTTAACCATTCAAAACACCTACAACAAAATGTTTGTAATTTACTTAAAATTCTTTATGTAACTTAACTCGCCTGGTTAAATCTCCTTTGGGAAACCTGAAAGAACTGATTCTACCATCATATTTAATAAATAAATAAATTCAGGTTATGTATTTGCGGTTATGGGATGAAGGCGCGAATTTTAAACTAATGGTATTTTTTTATTCAAATAATTTTATCGTGTTAGGTAATTTTAAGCAGCAAATACGTTAAAGATAATCACCTGGATATACAAAATTATGTTTCACTCGTTTTTGTTAAACAACTATTCTTAGATTCTCAAAAATTTGAATTTGTCCATTATTAACCTAAGTCAACAATAGAAAAAATTATTAACCACTAATAGAGAATTCAACTTCTCAGTTGGCTAGGAGACGCAATAATTGTCCACTTCACAGCTAGTAGTGGAAAATAGTATATTATACACCAAGGTTGTGAAGTCTGTCATTATTGCCTTAGCACCAGTAAAAATCAAGTAGCACAGGAATTTATATATAACTCTAACCGTGATCACGTAGCAGTTTGAGATGGCAAAAAATTTAAAACCTACTTTAAAATTAACATTTTGGGGCTCGTAAAATATAATTTTAGTGAAAATTGTTTGTATTCCTCGATTTATCTCCTGCTTCTTAGTGATTTATTTTTTAAGTTCACTTCGGCTGTCACAATTTGTGCTCTGCTTTCGGGAAGTAATCGTTGAGAGATGTTAACTTCAATTGAAGTGCTTTCTTTTCACGTTGCAATTTAAGAATGTTCCTCCGTAATTTTCTTTACCTAAGAGTATTTGAGCTGCAAGCTTGAGTAGTTTTGGTATAGCTAGAGATGTTAACGGGCATTTATTGCTTCGCCAATATACCTTGCATCATTTGAATATTGGGTTTCAGAAATTGACACTTGTAATTCATTTAGGAATGGCAAGTGTTCACCACATACTCGTTAAGTTTTTAGAGTCGAGATTTTTATGCAACAGATCGGACCTTCCAGATTCTGTTAACCATTCAAAATATCTACAACAAAATGTTTGTAATTTACTTAAAATTCTTGATGTAACTTAACTCGCCTGGTTAAATCTCCTTTGGGAAACCTGAAAAAACTAATTCTACCATCATATTTAATAAATAAATAAATTCAGGTTATGTATTTGCGGTTATGGGATGGGGCGCGAATTTTAAACTAATGGCATTTTTTATTCAAATAATTTTATCGTGTTAGGTAATTTTAAGCAGCAAATAAGTTAAAGATAATCACCTGGATATACAAAATTATGTTTCACTCGTTTTTGTTAAACAACTATTCTTAGATTCTCAAAAAATTTGAAATTGTCCATTATTAACCTAGGTCAACAATAGAAAAAATTATTAACCACTAATAGAGAAATTCAACTTCTCAGTTGGCTAGGAGACGCAATAATTGTCCACTTCACAGCTAGTAGTAGAAAAAATCTATTTTAATGGGTACGTGAGAGAACAATAGTTTTTATGAAAAGTGCAATAAAATTAGGTACAGTAAAGAGAGATATAATGAAGTAATCCTTTTTGTCTGGATAATAATGCAACGCTTATATTAGTCGCCTGATTAGAATTTTAATAATAATTTTGGTTTGGACGTGACCAAAAGATAAGGATTTAGGGAAGGTGAAATAAAATTATGTACCAAAGTTTAAAAATGCCCGATGTTCTCTCACAGGTTTTGATTTTGACGAATTCCATTAAAGCTTTAATTGCGGTTCAGAAAAATTAAAAACAAAGAATTTCAAAAACTAATTACGAGTTTCAATAGGTGATGACTGTGTTGAAATGCTATTCAAACTTCGGGCAATGCTTCAGGTATAACACCATCATAAATGATTTATTGTTGCTTATTAAAGATAAACTTGTATTACATAAACAGTCTCACGTATACAGAGATAAGAACGCTCGGAATCGAGCTATCGAAATATGTGAAGTACGGATCTGAACGCCTCAATAAGTAACTCCAGCAACAACCACGGTGTTTCCAGCGTACTGCTGTATTTCGATTGTTTTGTAGTGTTTAGGTTTTGCAGTAATATTTTGGTTATTTTTAAAGAATTCTCAATGAACGTGGTCTTGTTTGAAAGAAGAAATTTAAATCTAAGCTTATTGTTTTTTAAAATTTTAATTTTGTTATAGTTGAAGTTAATAATGAGGTTTAAACATGAAACTTGAAATTTTGGAAATATTCTAGTATTTTCTAAATAGAAGGTTAAAAAGAAATTGAAAATTAGAAAACAAAAAACATAGATTTAAACGTTTTCTTTCAGATAAAAAAAAATTAACTCACTATCTCTAACGGTATTCTTACAATATCCCAACTAATTAGCATTGAAACTACATATAGCGAATTAACGCAAAAGTCCTCTTAATTAATGAGAATCGCGTGTTGGCTTTATATCTAAATGAATCTACTTATTGTACTTGATATGATGGCACATGTCTCTTGCTATTAGTATTTTTGTAATAAACAAGATACTTTTTAGCTCTATTGACTGGCCTGCTGTGGAATGCATTGTATTAAATTTTGTCGAGTAGCGCAAATAAGTTTTGTAAACCCCGAAAGATGCTACATTACTGATTCACACGATGATCGTGATATGTCTTTAGTGTATTTATCTTCATTGAAAAGGCCCAGAAATTAATTTGGTAAGCTTATTTTGATACCTGCGATTCTGTATTGTCCATTGTGATAGAACCAGAACGGTTGCTGTATTTTCTTATATGACTCATGCAAGTTTTTGAGGAAACAATGATTTCAAATAAAAAAGCAATTAGCAAATTATCTACCTACTGTAGAAATCCTATACAGTGCACTCAAGGAGGTCAACTGAACTACGACGAATTGCATTAAGTACAACAATTCTTATTTCTACGTTTAATTATTATTATTGTAAGTACTTTTTTTACCTAAATTGTTTTAACAGATTTTTTTTAATAACCTGAATGTGTGTTACCTTTTATTCAAGAGTTATTTAAAAGGTAAATTAATATTATATGTGTAACTACCTGTAAATCAAATGGATCCAATCCCTATTCAAATTTATGACTGAAATATTTAGTTTTACTATTTACGTATTTACTTTTATAAAAACTATTTACTATTAATTTATGATTAAAACCTTGTAACATTTTGTTGTGTAATAAATTTGTGTTCCCTAATTATTATATGTGTTTCAAAATTATCTATTTATTGTTGTCATTTTTTACATTCTGGCCGATAAATTAAAATGTAACAACATTTCAAAACAACATCTATATGAAATGTGAGTCGACCAATTATTAGGTAAGAATCTGTGCAATTGTTTTACATATCATTTTGGAAAAACAACCAAGCAAAAGGAAGATTTTCTTCAGCAAGCAGTACTCTTAGATATGTTTCAATAATTCCACTCTGTCCAGTGTATAAAAACTTTAATTCTAAAACTAAATATTTATTTATATCTATGGAATGCATTATATTCAATTTTGTCGAGTATCGCAAATGCAAGTCGCAAGGAGTTTTGTGAACTGACCATTAATCATTGTTTTGTGAAACATCGTTATTTATCAAATCGTCAGATTCCAAATCATTTTTAAAATCAATAGCATTTTTATAATTTTTAAGAGCTGTGCAGTCTTTAGATTCTGCAATTCTAAAAGTACAGTTTTTATCAATCCTATCCACATCTTTCTCATCGCTTTCGAATTTGTTGCTAACCTCAGAACCAGAGAAAAGATACAGTATATCCTTCAAAGAATCGTCGCTAGCCTCATTACTGCTCTGAATTACTGTTCTGAAATACCATTTTGATCATCCAACCAATACATCGCAACTGAATATTCAACATGCGTTCCTCAATATACTAATTTAATATAACTATGGTATCTTTGCTTTTAAATATTGTTGTATGTTTATTTTAAATCTACTTTCTATGTATTGTTAAAACATAAATAAAGCAATCGGAATGCATTATAAATATTCAACTATTTCAAATTAAGCAGCGTGTTTTTTTGGCTTAGACACATCGCGAGTCGATCTTTAGTGTCAATCGCCTGAAGTAAATTTGTGTGCATATTTTTAATTCTGATGTTGTTTATCAAATCGTGAAGATACTCAAATTGCTCTCTCTTTATTGGAAACTTCGTGAACTCAAACTTTTCTCTCCAAAGAGGACAGTACACATATTGCACCAGCTGCTTCTTCTAGTTCTTCTTTAAACTCATCCAAACTGTCTATTGATTTCACGTTGGTTGTTCTGAAAGCACTGTAAACACAGAGAAATTTATTCCCCTGTCAATTTAACATTGAGCAGCGTCGCGTCGTGTTGAAGTCAGTGTGCACAGGACGGACAGCGTCACGTTGCTTGGCGTTGCGCACCGACGGGAAAATGTGCTTCTGCCTTTGAAGTAGACAAAGCGCGCATTTATTACCTTTTCGCGCCATATTTTTTCTATGCCAGCTTATAATCTTTCCGCTGCATATAGTATCTGCCAAATTTTCAACCGAAAGGTAGGTTGTCATTTACATGTTCGTATGACCAGCTGGGGTATAATTTACCACTTTATAGCCAGTTGACTTTTTTTTCAAACTATTTAATGAATTTTCAACCGAAAATATGCAATTAAAACAATATTTTATTTTTACGTTCTTGGGAGGATACCACCGCTTGAGCTACCAACATTGCGGCAGCTAAAGTTCTCCAGGCTTCAAGACACTATCTTAATAATTTTATGAATTATCAGCCGAGAAGAAATCATTGACAAAAAAATGTCGCTGGTTCCCAGACTATTAAGTAAACATTTGTGTTATAAAAAAATAATTTTAATAGTACGATTATTTTGCAACATATTGTAACAAAAAGGAAAACACCCAAAAATTGCACAAAAAACTGTACTCAAACACGTCTATCAGTAGATAAGCTATCATCATCAGCCAACTGAATCAGTGTCAGATTCAGTTTGCTGATGATTACAGCTTATCTATTGATACACGTGTTCGAGTATAGTTTTTTGTTCAGTTTTTTGATGTTTTCTTTTTGTTAAAGATAGACGCTTCAGTTTAGATTTCCATTCCTTTCATCGCAACATATTGTTAGAAATATTATTTACGATTCACGACACATAAACACTCACAACGATTCAACATTTACCGCAAGCAAACCAATAAGTACAAAGAGTTTCACTTGCAAGTCTGAACTCGCCAAAATGATCGTTAACCTTGATTGCTCGGCGACTGTGTGTTGTCTATGCCTGATTCGCCACAACGGTTTTTTCCCTAAATTGTTCCTAAATTGTGGTAAAAAAATTCAAAAGTTGCAAATGTGGATGCAGATTATTCTTATAGGCATACAAAAAAAAGTAGGTTAATGTGAGCGTTGTAAGTAAAACTTACTGATTTAGTTTGGCAGTTAACCTGTTAAAATAATTAAACTAGTATGACATTTTATCAATTAATAGAAAAGATTCAAGTAATGAATGCCAAATCAAAAAGAGAGTTACCAAAATCTTAGTCGACCTAAAATAGAATTTTTTTGTGACATTGCTAGGTATTATACTATATGAAACGTCTTTTTAAAGAATGTTTTATCCGTTACCAAATACTGAACATGCGGCGGGACCCAGAATTATAATTTCGAATATGTCCAATGCTAGTGTGGATGAAACCCCCTTTGAAGCTGTTACCAAAGTGTTTTTCATGACAATGGACATTTTACTTATCGAAGACGATAATTACAATGTAGCTGGTTTTAAAATAATAGGAAATTATAGAAATACGCCGTTAAATTATTTTTTGCAATTCACACCTGTTATGATGAAAAAATATGTAGATTGTAGTACTGTTGCCTATCCAGGTAGAATAGATCACTACATTGCATTAAATGTTCCTGGAGTACTGGAAACTATTTTAAATTCTATACTAAAACCACTATTGAGTGAAAAAATAAGAAAAAGAGTAATGTATAATAATTTATATTTTAACATTTTATATTAACATTTTGTAGGTTTACGTATTTAATTCCAATAATTTTTCGAAAGTAAAAGATGTTGTAGATCTGTCAGTACTACCTAAAGATGTTGGCGGATCTAATGAATCAATACAAAATGCAGCAGGTATTGCTTTAGATATTGTTTAAGGCTAAACGTTCATGTACAACAATTTTAGAAATATGGAAGTCAAAAGTTGAAAGTTATAGAGATTGGTTTCTGGATGATGTTAACTATGGTTCAAATGAAAAATTGCGCATTGGCCCATCTAAAGCGGATATCGAACATTTTGGAATGGAAGGAACCTTTAGAAAATTAAATGTTGATTAATGTTTAAAATTTATTTATTTTAAAACATAATGATCGTTAAAAGAAATTTATAAAAAACTAAAATATTTGTAACAAATTTATTTTACAACAAACTGCTAAAAGGAAATGTTGAAGAAAATTAAAATTAGAATTTGATTTTGCTTTGGCTGTTCAACTAGTCTATTTGAATAATGTATAAAATAAAAAAATTCCGTAGAAATTATGAAATCGAATTGCGTAGATTAATATTGACAATGGAATTATTGAACTTCATTCTTCCTTTGTACTAATGTACATAATAAAAGTACTAATTTTAATAACTTGAGTTAATAGTTAATAATTAATAAACACAGTTGTGGTAGGAAAGACATTTAATATTAATCTGTATTAATTTTAGTTTGGCGATTAGCTCTGAAATAATTAGAGGATTTAAAAAATGTATACTGGGATATAGATTTTAATATAAATACGTAACATTTATCTTTTATTACCTTTCATGATAATTGAAGCCTATAGAAGTCCCGTATCGCCTACTATTGAGTTCTCTCCGAACCAGCTATGCACTTTCATCGAATGCTTATTAAGTAAAACTGGTATAGTACCTATCAAGATGGCGATAGGGCAACAGCGACACCATATCTTTGCAACAATATTTTTGTTAACCAATTGTAATTGTTAATAGGGAGATTTTAGATTACCTAGAACAACAGTTTCCGCGGTTATCGTTATTTGTGCACATGCGCAGTAAGAAAAAATAAGATCAAACGATATATCTAACGATGACGCCAAACTTTAATTACGACAAATCTTAATTACGTTGGGAGTAGTTATAAGGCCATCAATCCCTAATGCGCTGTCAAATTAATTGTAAACTGTTAGAAAAATTAGGTTATGGTTGAAAATTATAACGGAAAAATGTTGAATGCAATTCAAAACCTCTACTGAGATTGCGCTACGTTATCGTTATTTATAACCACAGAGTGCGTTATTTTTAACGTTATTTTAAGTGATCAACATTCATTAATTGTTTTGTATATTATAACTAAGATTACTTACCTTGTAATGTTTATTGCATAAATAGTGTAGTTTAGATATGTAAGCTTTCTTAGACAGTTTGGAAGCAAAGAAATTGACCGACTTCGCACTTTTGAGTTTGACGGCATATTTTTTACTTGCCGGGAGTCAGATTCAAAAATAATATATTTTTAAAAGACAGACGGATCTCTGGCGTCAAATTTGATGACAAAGTTTACTCTCCGTTTGTTGGTCGGGCAGCTACAGTGGAGGTAAAAATTCCAGTGTTCTGATTGTCTAACGGAAAGCAGTTCGGAGAAATAAAGAGAATACACTAAAACTCAAAACTTCTTTATTTAGCACTAAACAAGTTGCTATTTCTTTCACAGGAAGACAACATTTATTAAAGTAAAGCACCAAACATATAACCCAAAAGCAGTCAGCGGATTTGACAGTGTAGGGGTAAGGGTTTCGGTAATGTAAGCAGAGCGGCGGTAAATTTAAGAAGGAGGGTGACGGTATATAAGCAAAAGGGCTGTCTGTTAAGTGATGCGGTAGGTAGTAGAAGTGACTCGGTCAACGACTTGAGTGGTGTATTTAAGGCGCGAAAATGCGTCACCCCAAACACTACATACAGATTGGAAAAATGAAGAGGGATGACACTCGAAAATGAGCTATGCCAACTGGGACAACTGTTTGAATGGTGTACTTAAACCAGATAACGTGTCAACGTGTGTACATGTGCATGTGAGTTTTTCGGAGATTAAATTAAGAAATATACAATATGATGAGTGTAGCGTTAATCAAATTTGTGTGAAAATTTTCATAAAATCCAATTTTATATGGGAAGAATAAGAAAACGGTCATTGTTACTGAATTTATGCTTAAATTCGAATAAAACATAAAAGTTAACCTCCAAAAATGAACTGTTCTATTTGTAAACAAATTAAAGTCAAAAATAAAAATATTTTTCCTTGTGATGGATGCAATAAATTAATATGTAAAGAATGTGGCAATCTTACTGCATCAGAGGTCAAAGTATTACAACTTACAACTGGAAAAGTAATGAAGTTTTATTGCATTTGTTGTCTGAATGGTGAGTCTTTCGAGTTAATGAATAAATTATTGGAATACAAGGAATCAATCATAGCAGATAAAATAACAATTATTAATCAGCTGATTCAAGAAATAGAAATGTTAAAGGAAAATAACGTGGCCCAACGATCCAGCTACACTGAAGCTCTCCAGACGGCTAAAAAACAAAAAGAGGAAGTAATTATAGTAAAAAATTTTCAGCTCAAACGAGTGAAGTAACAAGGAGAAAAATTGAAGAAAAAATAAACCCTTGCAATCTCGGAGTCGGTGTATCCAATTTAAAATACTTGCGTGATGGAGGAGTAGCTATTAAATACAACAAAGAAAATCAGGAAGAACCATTACATAATGTAGTTCACAATATAAAAAGTTCAATAGGTCAAAATTATGAAGTAAAAATCCCAAAAAAAAAATCCAAGAATAATAATACTCAATTTATCGCAAGCGGAATTAGAAAATAAAGATAGCTTCCTAAATAAACTGGTAATACTATGGAAAAGTATGTTAAAAGTCATACTCCAAATGGACCCAAGAACATACTCGTATATTAAGATAAAAAATAAACTTCATATTGGCTGGAAATCTTATTTTTATAAAGACAGTGTAAACATTAGATAGTGTTTTAATTGTTGGAAATACGGGCATATGGCCAAAGATTGTCGTAAAGAGACTCCAACATGTCAAAAGTGTTCAGGGGATCATAAGGAAAAAGACTGCAAGTCGGTTGAAATGTGTTGTGTTAACTGTAAGTATGCCACAGAAGTATTAAAACTGCAATCAATAGATTGCAAACATAAAGCTTACGATAGGAACTGTGAAGCCTATAAGAGAGTGGTTGAGCAGTTACAAGAGAAAATCGGTTACCTTGAAATGTATGGTAGAATGAATAAAAATTGTACATAGCAAACAAAGAATGAAATATTGTATTTAAATATTCAGGGCTTAAGTACTGATAAAACTGAATTGGAATGGATTATAAATAAAAGAAAACCATTGATAGTATGCTTGTCTGAAAGTCACGTAACGGAAGATTTTACAAAAATGAAGTATTAAATATTCCAGGTTACAACACAATTTGCTGCTTGTCGTCAAGTATACATACAGGTGGGTCACTGATATATGTTAAAAATTGATATCGATATAAGAAAAGTACAAACATCAATATCATTATATCATTCACCAAGTACTAGTGATGCGGAATTTCTGAATATACTTGATGATTTTTTAGCGGACATTAATCTGGAAAGCATATTTATACTAATTGTTGACTTTAATATTAATGTAGACAGTGACTGTTTTTTGCTAGGAAATTAAATGAATTAATAAACAGATGTGGCTTTTACCAAATAGTTGACTCGTGTACCCGCATAACCAACCACTCTGCTACAAAAATGAATCTTGTAATTACATCTGATAAGGACTTAAAGCACCGAAAATAACTGACCATTCCATTATTGAGGTATATCTCACTGGTGAACTTAACAAAGAACATAAAATCATAAAATATAGAAATTATAAAAATTTGGATGTCATAGCATATCAACTAAGATTATTCAACATGGATTGGATCACTGAACCAACTAGTGTAAATACGCTAGCAGATAAGTTAATAGAAAATTTAACCATTACTTTAGATGAATTTGCTCCGGTACAGGAAAAAAGACAACTGGGGTCGCAGACTATGGTGGGACTACGAAATAGAGGAACAGATGAAAAAAAGGGACCATTTTTCAAACGTGCTGTAGTGAGTTGTAATGAAGAAAACTGGAATCAGTTCAAAGCGCAAAGAAATAAAGTGATATCACTTACAAGAAATGCTAAAAGAAACTATTATGATAAAAAGATAGACAACGCAAAAAATAATTCTACAGAAATGTGGAAAAAACTAAAAAAATAGTTAAAAATGAAATTCTCTTTGACGATACAGTAATATCAGGAAAGCAGATATGTGAAAGATTTAATGAATTTTTCTTGAATAGTATCAGAGACATTTCACTGAATATAACCTCAACTAAAACCTTAGAAGAGAACACAAAACTCATAGAAAATCAACATCAAATGGTAAAATTTCATAAAGTACAGATGTCAGAGTTGAGAAGAATTTTAAAAAGAATGAAAAACAAAGAAAGTAGCACTGATGGCATAACAGTAAAAATTATTAAACTTGCATTTGAAGCAATAGGAGATAAGTTTCTCAATGTCATTAATGAAAGTTTGGAGCAAGGAAAATTTCCAGATAACTGGAAAGAGTGTAATCGTGCCCATTGAGAAAAAGAAAGGTACCATACGGTCTGAAGAATTTAGACCGATAAATATAGTTCCCGCATATGAAAAATTATTAGAAATGTGCGTCAACGACCAAATCATGTCTTACATTGGAAATAATAATATATTAAGTAAATATCAAGCTGGTTTTCAAACTAAAAACTCCTGTGAGAGTGCCCTGCAGACGGTACTTTTTAATTGGAAAGCTGCATTGGAAGATGGGAAAATAATAGGTGTAGTTTTTTTAGACTTTAAACGGACATTTGAAACAATAAATAGAAAATTGATGTTACTTAAATTGAAAAGATATGGATTTGGTCAAGTTATTTTAAAATGGTTTGAAGAATATTTAAGTGGTTACACAAAGTTACTAAACATATAGAAACTTCAAATGAAATGGAAACCATTTTGGAGTACCTCAAGGGATAGTGCTTGGTCCTTCAGTTTTTATATTGTACATAAATGATATTGTAAAGTCCGTCTAGCACTGTAAAATACAACTTTTTGCAGATGATACTGTCCTTTACATATCAGGTATCAGTATTATTGAAATAATAGACCGAATTAATAATGATCTAAAAAATGTATTTCAATAGTTAAATAATAATTACCTACAGCTTAATGTAAATAAAACTAAAGTCATGTTTATTAAAAACAAAAATAATTCGTTAATTAACATTTAACATTTACTGAACATTATAAATATGTTACAAAAAAAAATGGCAAAGAAAGCTAATATGTTAGGTCGTATATCAAAAACTGAAGTTGTTGGGCAAAACTAACTATATATAAAGCAATTATTGCACCACATTTGTACTTTGTTTCACTTTGTTGTTTCTTATGAATGATTCTGAAATTGATAATCTGCAAAAATACAAAACAAATCGTTACGGATCATATTACAATGTAATAGGTATACTAGAAGAACTAACCCATACGGCACATAACGTCCACTGGATGTCCATTAGATATCAGTAATGTCTACCAAGCATCCATAACGCCGTTGGAGTGCCATTAGATATCCACAGAAGATCTGATATGGATATTACAGAGCTAAGTGCAAATTATGTAGATTTCATTATCTACAGCAATAATGCACTGTAAAAAATATTTGTTTGAAAGTAATGATAAGTCTAGCAAAAGTTCTTTTTGGTCGATTATTAATAGTATATCTTTAATGGATATCCATAAAATATCCATTAGATATCTGTCATTACAATAAATAAATAGTATAAATTATATTGGTTAAGGTACTAATTATATAGTATACTTGCGTTTACTTTTAAAAATCTACATGCCGACTCGCATTATCCATAAGATTCATTAATGAAATAAACAAATGATACGTTTTACTTTAGTTCGAATGTCTTCAATGTAATCTTATTAATTAACAAAATACAATGCTAATGTAAAAATTGATTTTAACATGTGTTTTTAAAGTAGCTATAGACAATTTGCCCACATGATGATGGCTTCAGATTTTAGAGTCGAAACACGCCCGGCATAGATTTTTGAAGAGTAAACAAGTATACTATAATTAATACCTTTTTTAACCAAATATAAAAGTTGAAGGAGTGTGTTTTTGTACTTGGTTTTTATTGTACTCATGCGAAATAAATGAGATGATTTACGGATTTTAAATCAACCGTCATGGCAGACTGGTTATGGGCGATTTTACTTTGTCTGTAATCGTCTTGGAGCGACTAGTAATTTATAGAAAGGTTTGTTTGTTATTCCCAAAGTATATAAACATCACATGGGAAATTTTTATTGAGTTTTTCCGCTCGATCAAAGTTTAATTTACGGGTTGCATAGAAAAAGATGATTTTTTTAAAAAAATATTAAAAAAATGATATTTGGCAAACTATTGAAGTACTCGATTCACTTACACTTGAAATCGCAGACACAAAGATCAAATTTGATTTTAAAAAGATACATTTTAATGGTGGACTTTGAAAAATTAATTTTGCTTGGAATGATATATAAGCAATTGTTATACCCTTAAATAAGGGTCAGTTGCCCCAAAACTCGCTTAAATTTAACCATAGGTTGAAAACAATAGATTAATCATATTAACGATTGTTTTAACCTACGATTAAATTTAACCGAGTTTGATGCAACTGGCCCTAAAGCTTGTAATTTTACAATTGTCCAAAACATTTTGTTATATAAATTGGATTTTCAATTAGATGTACTTCTGAATTGTTCCCAAGTGTTTTAAACAAATAGGGCTTATTTAATTATTTAATCATTGAATCAAAATCAAATTTTTTTAAATTATAAGTTACTTGCAAATTTTTCTGTTAATTTTTTGTTCTTCTAAATTACACCAAATTTTTAATTAAATTTAAAAAACCGCTGTTTATATTATTGTTAGAAATGTATATAGTGTCTGCCTTCAAATGCTTGCTTAAAATTACGAGATAAAATACTCTACGACTGAGAGTAAGTTTATTTTAATTTTAGAAAAATGTTTGGACACCGAAAACGCAAATCAGTAGCAAACATTTCAAAAAGACATCTGAATCGTCTAATTAAAAACGACGCTACTACTACCACATTAACCTTAAGAGTACTGATGGTGACGGGGAAGTAGACTACTGTGATAATAATCTTGTCCTTGCATTTCCAAATGATGTGGAATTTAGTGGTGATACAAATGTGAGCAATAATTTTTTAACTGAATCTCAATACAATTCTCAGGCCAGTCCTAGCTTGCACATTATTGGTTTACAATCTTCCAATATATCAGATAATAACTTCTAAACTCAAAATAAAATCGACTCACCTGCTTTAATCATAGAAGAATTTAGTAACGATCAATGTCAAGAAGACCTGAATCATACTGAAGACTCTGATTTTTTGGCATCTTGGTCTGTACAGTTTAACATTTCTCATGCAGCTCTATCGGCGCTTATGGAGGGTTTGGGAAAAAAAAGGTTAATTGTGAAACTCTTCCTAAAGATCCTCGAACACTTTTAAAAACTCCAAGAACAACAGTAGTTCGTTTTTACTGCCACTTTGGTATTAAATCTAATATATCAAAAATTCTTGAAATAAATGTGAAAAAGTATGTGGACAAAAAAATCGAATTAAAAATTGGCATTGACGATTTGCCTTTGTCGGATAGTAACACAAGTCAACTTTAGCCAATACTTTGTTCGATCAATTTCAGTAAGAAAGTATTTATAGCAGGTTGTTATCATGGTTATTCAAAACCTGCCAATTCAAACGATTTTCTAAACGAATTTGTTCGGGAACTCATAGATTTAATTAACAATGACATACTATACAACAACGATATGTATAATATTTCTATTTGTTGTCTAGTATGTGATGCTCCCGCTAAGTCTTTTATACAAAAGGTTAAAGGACATACTGGGTACTATGCTTGTACAAAGTGTACACAAGAGGGGTTATACAAACAAAATAGAATTTGTTTTTCTGAAATAAATTGTTCTAAACGAACGAATGAATCATTTATTTGCCAATCAAATAGTGATTTTCACTTAGGTCGACCTGTTTTTCTTACTCTTCATGCAGCAATTCGCATTCTTTGTAATTCTGAACATACTATAGAAGGCTTAGAATATGTGCATGAGTTACTCTCTTCGTAGAAAATTTTAAAGCAATTTATGGGAAAGCGTACGTTTCTCACAATGTACATGGATTAGTTCATCTTGTAGATGATGTAAAAGTATTGGGCCCTCTTGACAATTACAGTGTTTTCTTTTTGAGAATTTTATGAGGATACTTAAGAAGTTATCGAGAAAACAAGAAAAACGTTGCAATAATTATTGAGCAAAATAATATAAATGATAACTTAGAAATAACCACAGAGAAAACTTCTAAATTTTTGCATCCGCATTCAGTAAGACCATTAGTCAAAACCTCTTTGCGAAGTAAACAATTTAAAACATTTTGCTCATTAAATTGGACGTTATCCATCATAAATCCAGACAACTGTTGTATCATCGACAATAATATTATTATTATAGATAATTTTGTGTATGATGCAATTCTGAATTGCATGACCGTAGTAGGAAGAAGATATTTGAATATTTCTAATGTTTACACAAAACCCTGCCCATCGTCCTCTATTAATTGTTTTAAAGCAAGCAAACTGTCTACTTTGGTAAAAGTTTGGCCAGTCTCAAGTATTTCTCATAAATGCCTAAACATCCCTTTTGATTTGGGACATTTTGTACATTTTGCACACGGATTAACTAAAAAACGTAAGAAGTAAAGGTACAATTAAAATTGAGCATAAAATAATAAAACTAATTTTTAGATACCATCAATATGAATAAAAAGTGGTGTGTGGTAGAGTTCGACGACGGTGTGCAACTGGTCCCTAAACATTGGATAAAAGGGAAGAAGTGTTATTGGCCTTCTTTTAAAAGTAATTTACGGTACCAAAAGGCTGTCCAAAAATACCAAAATCCTGATGATGCTTGACCTGTTTACAATATGATAGTATTGGGAACTTACGGTAAGACAGAGATTTTGTTTTATTTATAAAACAATTATTGTATGTTCATAGTATGTTTTCTAGATGACAGATACGTATGATGTTGCTAAGAGAAAGTTAAAAATAGCTGAAGAAGAAACCGATTTAAACAGTCATTCCGAAGAAATTTCGAAACAGAAAAAAAGAGACAGAATGCGAACAGTATTGAGCTCAGATGATGAAGACATTTCTAATAATTCTGATAGTGATGGACTGTATTCAACAATACCTTCAGTTATTCAAAAACAAGCAGTAATAGCGAATTCGATAGTTTATGAAGAAAATAATACTCTATTGAACAATTATTCATCACAGGCACAAAGTAATAATAAACCACTGTTTTTTATTTAATGTAAATATTTACGCAATATTATTACACCTACATCATCGAAATCTGGTGCAACAAAGGAGCTGAGATCAATTTCTACAAACTCTTCAGGTACTTCTAAGTACATTAGTACTAATGATTCTGATGGTGACCTGCCGTATCCGACAATTCCCTCAATAATTCAAAAACAAGCCGTAATGGTAAATTCGATGGTTTAAGAACGAAGTAATACTCCATTGAGCAATTGTTCATCACAGGCACAAAGTAATGATAAACCACTATTTTTTTGTAAATTTTAAATATTTACGCAATATTATTACAGCTACATCATCAAAGTCTGACGCAACACAGGAGCCGGGATCAATTTCTACAACCTCTTCAGGTATCTATAGGTAAGTATATTAGTACTATTCCTTCAAGCATATTTTTAGATATTTTTGAGTTTCAAAAAGCTGTATTAGCGCAATTATCTTTTATTAAATTACACGTTATTAGTATTGAGAACAGACTTTTGCGCTTAAAGGACTATGTAACTAACAGTAATATTAATAAAAGTATTCAACATGAGACACAACCTATGGAGATATATGAAAATATTATGGGAGATTTTCCTTTAAAAAACATAGAAGAACACAAACTTAGAACAGACAAGAACTATAAAAGTATTAAAGCTCCTTAAAAATTCAATGTGAACGAGATTCCCAATAATTTTGGGCCTTCTTATAGGAGTTGAGGAACAATAGGGTCGTCAATGATACACCATGTTCTTAATAGCCGACGTTTCGATTGGCGATGGCCAATCTTTCTCAAGGCAATCTAAGAGTTGGTGACATCAAGGACTCCTCAAAGGGAACCATAGGGGTCCAGATCGTCCCAAAAATTCAAAAAATTGTTTAATTATTAAAATAAAATTCAAAACCAACTGGTTTACGTTAAAAATTACTTGGACAAGTGTCAATAAGATAAACATGTAAAAACAATACAAAAAACACTATTTGTTAATTTATTTTGTATTGTTTTTACATGTTTATCTTATTGACACTTGTCCAAGTAATTTTTAACGTAAACCAGTTGGTTTTGAATTTTATTTTAATAATTAAACAATTTTTTGAATTTTTGACGATCTGACCCCTATGGTTCCCTTGAGGAGTTCTTGATGTCACCAACTCTTAGATTGCCTTGAGAAAGATTGGCCATCGCCAATCGAAACGTCGGCTATTAAGAACATGGTGTATCATTGACGACCCTATTGTTCCTCAACTCCTATAAGAAGGCCCAAAATTATTGGGAATCTCGTTCACAAAGAACTATAAAATTCAATTGGTAATATTTTTCTTTACTACAAAATAAATTAATTTAATTTTTAATTTGTAAATCTAAATCTATAACTTTTTGTTGCCTTAGGGTGCACACTTCCAAAAAATTGGGGGCTATAAATTTGATGAATTAGTTAAGACTTTGTTTCAAAAACATGTTCAAATATGGTGGCATCAAGATTTAGTAGGTCAGGAGGGAAAAAGAAAGAAATATTTCAAACATTGGAAATATCCTTGTTAATAATAGGCAATGTCAAGCTCCGCAAAATAGCCATCAACCGCCGCTTTCACTTCTTCATTATTCGAAAATCTTTGACCACCCAACTATTTTTTGAAGTTTGAAAAAAGAAAATAGTCTGAGGGTGCCATATCTGGAGAGTAAGGTGCGTGGGGTAGCAGTTCAAACTTTAACTCGTTGATTTGGGCCATTGCGACAACGGACGTGTGACAGGGAGCATTGTCATGATGGAACAGGACTTTTTTTTGCCAAATGCGGTCATTTTTTTTATTTCTTCGCTCAAACGTTGCAACAAGTTTGCGTAATAATCGCCGTTGATTGTTTTTCCTGGTGGAAGATAATGCCCTTTGCATCCCAAAAAATTGACTTTGCTTGCAGATGGAACAGTCTTCGCCTTCTTTGGAGCTGATTCTTCTTTCCCAGTCCACTGTCTTGATTGTTTCTTGGTCTCAGGCGTATAGTGGTGGACCCAAGTTTCATCTATTGTGACGAATCGGCGCAAAAATTCGATTTTATTTCTGCGAAACATCGATAAACACTGATTTGAAACATTTTCACGACGCTGTTTTTGCTCTGCCGTTAGCAAACGCGCATACTTTTTTCATTTCCAAATTTTTGGCCAAAATGCAATGTACCGTACTTTTTGAAATGCTTACCATGTCTGCTATCTCACGTACTTTTAATCGGCGGTCATCGAGTACTATTTTGTGAACTTTTTGGATCATTTCTGGCGTTGCGACTTTACTTGGGCGACCACTGCGATGTTCATCTTCGCAACTCTTTCGACCTCGTTTAAATTCAGCCACCCAATATTTTATAGTCGCAAATGATGGAGCAGACTCTCCCAAAGTACCATTTAGCTCGGTTTTAATATTGGTTGGATTTAACCCTTTCAAATGAAAATATTGTATCACGTAACGATGGTTAATTTTTTCCATTTTTATGAATACGCTAAACACGTTCACTGAGAATCGCTACTGTTCAAATACTAAACGACCGAACGTGCTTAAACTTGTCATGCATACTAGTTAAGATGCGTGTTGTCGAACGCGCTCTGTGTTTTCAACCTAGTAGCGCCATCTATCCGTTAGGCTAGGTACTTATGGGACGACCCTCGTATGTAAAGTAGTAATACATTACTACTCAATAACGTTATAGTGTAATATTGCGCTCTCAGTAGCAGCGTGTTTAGTTAATTAGTCAGTTCTTACTTAAAAGAAAAAAACGTCGATCAATTAAAGAACGAGGTTTTAATAAAAAATTAACTAAACACATTACTACTGAAAATTTGACTCTAATGAAAAGCTGTATTAATCTACTTTTGTGTTTCTATAAAATATCCACTGCAAGTCTATTGCGTCTCCACTACATGTCTTTCGCAGATGCATGTCTTGTCTATGATGAATATCTAGGGGATGTCCATAAATATCTGTGGATAAAGTGGGACATTTGGATATCTATTAGATATCTATTATACATCTACATTCATCCACTAAACATCTTGGATATCCATGATCAACAGCTAATAGCCGTCTAATGGATACCTGTGTGCTGTTTGGGAATATGCTAAATGTGACAAATTTATTAAGTGTAAGGCAAACAATAACCCTCAATACTTTGTTATTTATATACAAAATGATTAATCAATTGGTTCCCGAGCACCTCTTAAATAACTGCAGATTTGTGAGAGATATACATGATTATAATACACGATCAAAAATTTTATTTGGATACCGTGAGTAGGTACTAATTTTTTTCAAAATAGCCTTTTTTATAAAGGGCTACGGCAATATAATGAATTACCGGTCTCTGTAACAAGTTGTAATAATCTTTACATATTTAAAACAGAATGTATCAGCTATATTAAAGAAACTGTTAAAATTTAAGATTGAAGAATTTATTTAGGTTATACTTGAAAATGATATTTATATATATAATGTAAGTTTGGTTAGCTAAGTGCTAAATAAAGAGATTATTATTATTATTATTATTATTATTACTTAAGGCGCAAAAATGCGTCACCCCGAATACAACACACGACTAGGAACAATGAAGGGGAATGGCCACGTTGACACAACTATTTGAGTGGTGTACTTAAAACGCAAAAATGCGTCACTCGAAACACAACACACTGATAGGAAAAAGAAAAGTTAAGGGAACATAAAGCGGTATCTCTGCAACATGTGTGTCGGGGAGACAATGGCCAAAGCGGTATCTTTGGCGGTTAAATTAGAAAAAGCGAACTTACTTAGTATTTTAGGCAGGACCAGGCAAAACAGGTCTACAAAAACGTAGAAGAATTAAGAGAATCTGTTACAGAGGCTGTAACGGTATTTTCAGAAACTTTGTTAGTTCCTCTACTATTATTATTCAAATCTATTTTAAAATGGAATAGCAATACCAAAGCCTTCTACCATAAAATCCTGATTTTGTTATTTTTCATGATTCAGCTTAACCGAACATAAATGTGTTATACATGGTTGAAGAGCATTTTTAATGAAGATTTTGATAATGTAGAAATTTAATATGGCGCTTATAAAAAAACCAAAAGTTGACTACGGGCAAGCACAACATAATTGACCTAAACAATTTTTGGCACTATTTTTAGATTTGGCGTACCCTCATACCCATATTCTGAAATTTTGATGATTATCGCTTCTAAAATAAAAGAAATATGTCGATTTTTCTAATATGTTGAATTTCCTGTTTCACCCTGTATCTATGTAACGGTATCGATTTAAATTAAAACAGATTATTTTTGGGCAGATCAATGGGCAACTTTTCTCCCATTTAACCGACGTTGTATCTTAAACGATTTTCAATATCCCCATGTACATAATTTTATACTGGACACATTGTATAATTTAAAAATAATTTTAAGAAAATTACTTGAGAAAAATTTTAAACATCCTTGTGTGAAATAGATGTAAATGTGATCAGATAAATAATACTTCAGACATAATATGCGAACTTTGTAATTAATAAATAAGAAATACGTAATGTGAAAATAGTTTTACTGGGCTATATTGTTACATACTTCAAATTAAATAGTTAACTTGATACCAGCAATATGAGGATACGACAATTAGATACTTTATTACAAAACAGAGCAATCACCGAACTTAACGAGGATTTGACAAAATCTTCAGAAGACTTAGAATATTTTCGTGATTGGTTACAACAACAAAAACATTTAACAGCTAGATTAGGTGAGTAGAAACATGTAGTTACATTAATAAAGATCCTACATTTCTAGACGATCAATTTTTAATTTCGTTCCTGCGTGGATGCAAATGGAGTATTCAAAAGGCCAAGAAGAAAATTGATAGCTTTTACACTATACGTACATTTTTACCAGAAATTTTTACCAACAGAGACCCGTTTTTACCTGAAATTCAACGTGTATTAAACGCAGGGTGAGATAAATTCTTTCACTTGTATAATATTAGTATTATAGCTAGCAAAGTTTTTGAGAAAAAGTCAAAAGATCGAAAATTTTTTTGTATTTCTTATTATTAATAAAGTTATATAGAGGTGCTGCGGATTTGGGTATGAGTTGTATTACCTCTGCGCATCCTATACGTGGGATCTGCCAAACAGTTTTGTCATTGCTGACATTGATCCAGATACAATTTTAGTAAATAAAAAGTAATAATTTCCAAACTTCTTTAGTAAAGCTGATATTTTGATGTGACACCAGTAAAGTCTACATTGTATGGATTTTTATTAAGAAATTTGACTATTAATTTTAAATTTATTTTCAGAAAGAGACAAACTTTTCAAATTACCGAAAAAATTAATAGATAAGGTTTTTTTAAATTTAATTTTTAGTTCATACTAGTGCAAAATTTTTCAAAAGATCGAAATTTTTTTTCTATTTCTTATTATTAATAAAGTTATATAGAGGTGCTGCGGATTTGGGTATGAGTCGTATTACCTCTGCGCATCCTATACGTGGCATCTGCCAAACAGTTTTGTCATTGCTGACATTGGTCGAGATAGTAAACAAAAAGTAATAATTTCCGAACTTCTTTAGTATAGCTGATATTTTAATGTGACACCAGTAAAGTCCACATTGTATAAATTTTTGACTATTAATTTTAAATTTATTTTCAAAAAGACAAAACTTAAAAATAGCAAAAAAATTAATAGAAAAAATTTTTTTAAATTTAATTTTTAGTTCATACCTGTGCAAAATTTTAGTTGCACAAAATAATTTAGATTTTTTCAAGCTTCAAATGTCTGAAGTATAGTATAAGCAATGAGAATCTAATTGGTATTGGCCAGAAACAATCCTGTCAAAATTTAAATTACTACGTAAATTTCTAATAAAGCTCCAAAGTCCAGAAAGCTGGTATGTCAGATCGTAGTACAATAGGAATTGGTGCGCATTAAAAATGTCGATAAATTTCTACTTGAAATTTATGCATAACTAAAAAGTAGGTTTTTTATAGTGAGCTATTGTCTAAAATGGATTTTTTAGGCCCACTAGTTAAAAAAAGGTCAATTTTCACAAGAACAAATTTGCAAACAGCATTTGTTATTATCTAATTCCTTCAAAATTGCTTTACAGGTTAACTGCCTAAGAGGTCATAATGACCGCTTGATTTCACAGTCAATATTGTCATGGCGGTCATAATAACCACTACAAAATACCGCTCGGCATCAGCAAACATCTGCGCTGCAGTAATTTTTGATTAAACTCTTTGGGGTTGAACAATTTACTAAAAATATAAAAACACTCTTTTTTATCTTTTATTGAGAAAATACTTTATAACAAACAGTTTAACTACAGAAAAAAAACTAGTCTGTTTAGTAAAAAGTAGTAAGAGATCTTTACTTATTTACTCCCCGCCCGGTTCCCTCTTTAATCGAGTAAATCTCCGCGCACGGCCGTTTGGAGCGATGTTTCACTGCAATTTGGTTAAATTCACAAGTCTTTATCGCAAATCTGGAATATACATGTTGTAGTGTTTTTCAAAATCTTTTTGAAAAATTGAAATCGGCTGATACCTTGAGTATTCAGGCTTCGAAAAATAATGCAAGAAAATTCAAATTGCAATCGTACAAAAACTAATTATCTGACAGCTCTAGGTTTTTACACAAATAAAGTACGTATCAAAACTTATTATGTCCCGGAAGCTGTTTACTGGAGCTCAAAAAATGTCAGCTTAATTAATTTAAAAAACCAAAAAATTGCTCGTTTTTTCGGTTTTTCTCGAAAAATAAAAATCAGATCAAGTCGTGTTTGTACTCATTTTCTTCGTATTTTAATTCTTTACAACATTTTTTTTATTCTATTAACATGGGTTTGTTAGTATTTAGTCAGGAACAAAAAAAAATTTTAAAAATATTATCACTAATTTGTTAATCACAAATTAATTAAGGAGAATTACGTGTTGGCTTTATGTCTAAATTAATCTACTCATTGTCCTTGATATGATGGCACATGTCTCTTCTTATTAGTATTTTTGTCACAAACAAGGTACTTTTTAACTCTATTGACTGCCTTACTATGGAATGCATTGTATTAAATTTTGTCGAGTGGCGCAAATGCAGGTTGCAACGGGTTTTGTAAATTCCGAAAGATTCTCACGATAATCGTGATACGATTTTCTTATATGACTTATGCAAGTTTTGGAGGAAACAATAAATTTACGTAAAAAGGCAATTATCGAATTATCTATCTACTGTAGAAATCCTATACGGTGCACTCAAGGAGGTCAACGCATCGACTGAACTACGCCGAATTGCATTATCTTTTGTTTGCCAAGTACAACGATTCTTATTTCTACGTTTAATTATTATTATCGTAAGTACTTTTTCCCTAAATTATTTTACCAGATTTCTTTTAATAACGTGAATGCGTGCTACCTTTTTATTCAAGAGTTATTTGAAAATTAATTTAATATTATATGTGTAACTACCTGTAAATCAAATGGATCCAATTCCTATTCAAATCTATGACTAAAATATTTAGTTTTACAATTCACGTATTTACGTTTATGAAAACTATTCACTATTAATTTATGATTAAAACCTTCTAACATTTTGTTGTGTAATAAATTTTTGTTCCCTAATTTATTATTATATGTGTTTCAAAATTATCTATTTATTGTTGTCATTTTTACATTCTGCCCAATAAATTAAAATGTAACAACATTCCAAAACAACATCTATATGAAATGTGAGTCGACCAATTATTAGGTAAGAATCTGTCCAATTGTTTTACATATCATTTTGGAAAAACAACCAAGCAAAAGGAAGATTTTCTTCAGCAAGCAGTACTCCTAGATATGTTTCAATAATTCCACTTTGTCCAGTGTATAAGAACTTTAATTCTAAAACTAAATATTTATTTATATCTATGGAATGCATTGTATTCAATTTTGTCAAGTATCGCCAAATCAAGTCGCAAGGAGTTTTGTGAACTGACCATTAATCATTGTTTTGTAAAACATCGTTATTTATCAAATCGTCAGATTCTAAATCATTTTTAAAGTTAATAAGATATTTATTATTTTTAGGAGCTGTACTGTCTTTAAATACGGCAATTCAAAAGTACAGTTTTCTTCAATCCTATCCAGATCTTCCTCATCGCTTTCAAATTCGTTGCTAACTTCAGAGCCAGAGGAAAGATACAGTATATCCTTCACAGACACATCGCTAGTCTCATTACTACCACTAGAATCTATCGAACAAAAGAGACTGTTGGAGGTTGTACTTACGAACAAGTTCTAAAACACGTTTATACATACGTCAAATTCGTGCTCATTTTATTTATAAGTCGTACATATTATTCTTTTTGAATTAGAACTCCTGTAAGTTGTAATTATATTATAGTATCCCAACACGGGTTGACCCTTTTTTAAGAGCTGTTCTGGAAGAGCTTTAATCCTTTAAACACCCTTGTTCTTTTTTTTTTTCGCCGACTTAGTGACTGAAACGTTGGTTCTCAAGTACCATTTTGATCATCCGACCAATACATAGCAACTGAATATTCAACATGCGTTCCTCAATATACTAATTTAATATAACTATGGTATCTTTTGCTTTTAATTATTGTTTTATGTTTATTTTAATCTACTTTCTATGTATTGTTGAAAACATAAATAAAGCAATCGGAACGCATTATAAATATTCAACTATTTCAGCGTGTTTTTGTGCCTTAGACACATCGCGAGTCGTTCTTTAGTGTCAATTGCCTGAAAGAAATTTGTGTGCATATTTTTAATTCTGTTCTTCATCAAATCGTGAAGATACTCAAATTGATCTCTCTTTATTGGAAATTATACAGAGTGGAACAAAAGTCTGAAAACGCTCAATTATGTCACAAATGGGTAGTACGAATTGCACAACATTTTGGATAAGTATATTTTGGGATACGAAGATTCCACATTTGACATCTGCAATGTTGCCAGATTTACCGTTTTTCTGATAGTATTACTAACTTTGGTTTTTTAAACAGATCACCCGTATATTGTATCATTATTGGAATGTCCCCTTCAATACGAGTTCAACCATAATGTAACACTCAATATTTGATAAAGTCAGGAAGGTCTTAAATTAAATAAACCTGTCCGTGCAAAATAGAATTCAAGTAATTAAATCTGGCAACATTGCAGATATCAAATCTGGAATCTTCGTATCCCAAAATACACTTATCCAAAATGTTGTACATGTTGTACAATTCGTACTACCCATTTGTGAGATAATTGAGCGTTTCCAGACTTTTGTTCCACGCTGTATATGGAATCTGTCACTATGTTCATCTTTTTCTAATATATTAATTAATGTGTGGTATTCTCCATCGCGTTCTCAATTACAGTTGACTTCGTGAACCCAAACTTTTCTCTCCAAAGAGGACAGGACACATATTGCACCTGCTGCTTCTTCTAGTTCTTCTTTAAACTCACCCAAACAGTTCATTGTTTTCTCGCCGGCTATTTTGGAAGCACTGTAAACACTGAGAAATTTATTACCTTGTCAATTTAACGTGGAGCAGCGTCGCTTCGTGCTGAAGTCAGTGTGCACAGGCCCGACAGTGTCACGTTGCATGGCGTTGCGCAGCGTTGCGCTCCAACAGGAAAATATGCTTCTGCCTTTAAAGTAGACAAAGAGCGCATTTATTACCTTTTCGTGCCACATTTTTTCTGTATCAGCTGATAATCTTTCTGCTGCATACAGCTCGTTGACATGTTTTTTTTTATCATATGCCAAATTTTGAACCGAGAGATAGTCGCTGAAAATTTGTTTTTTATTTATTGTTCGTATGACCAGCTGAGGTATAATCCACCAGTTGACTTTTTTTTCTAACTATTACAATAAACACTATCGTTTAATAAATTTTTAACCGAAAATATACAATAAAAGCAATATTTTGTTTTACGTTCTTGGGAGGCTACCACCGAGTAATTCACCGACACTGCGGCAGCTGAAGTTTTCAGGCTGCAAGATACAACTATCTTAATCATTCCATGAATTATCAACCAAGATGAAATTATTGACAAAAAAGGTCGCTGGTTTCCGGACTATTAGGTAAACATTTGCGTTATAAAAAAAATATTTTCATAGTACGATTATTTTGCAACATATTGTAACAAAAAGAAAAACACCAAAAACTGCACAAAAAACTATACTCAAACACGTTAATCAATAGAAAAGCTATTATCATCAGCGAAGTGAATCAGTGTCAGTTTGTTAATGACGATAGCTTAGCTTAGTTTTTTGATGTTTTCGTTTTTGTTACAGATATACGCTGGAGTTTAGGGTTCCATTCTTTTAATCGCAACATATTGTTAGAAATATTATTCATGATTCACGACACATAAACACTCACAACTATTCAACATTTACTTTCAAACGAACCAATAAGTACAAAGAGTTTCACTTGCAAGTCTGACCTCGCCAAAATGACCGTTAATCTTGATCGCTCGGCGACTGTGGGTCGTCTATGCTTGATACGCCACAACGGTTTTTTCCCTACATTGTTCCTAAATTGTGGTAAAAAAATTCATAAGTTGCAAATGTAGATGCAGATTATTCTTATAGGAATACAAAAGAAAGTTTTAGGTAAAACTTACTGATTTAGCTAGGCAGTTAACCTGTTAAAATAATTAAACTAATATGACATTTTATCAAAAACGAGAAAAGTAATGAATGCCAAATAAAAAAGGGAGATACCAAAATTTTAGTCGACTTAAAATCGAATTTTTGTGACATTGCTAGTTATTATACTATATGAAACGTTTTTTTAAAGAATTGTTTATCCGTTACCAAACACTGTAAATGCGGCGGGACCCAGAACTATAATTTTGAATTTGTCCAATGCTAATGTGGATGAAACCCCTTTAGAAGCTGTTACCAAAGTGTTTTTCATGACAATGGAGATTTTACTTATCGAAGACGATAATTACGTTGTAGCTGGTTTTAAATTAATAGGAAATTATAGAAATACGCCGTTAAATTATTTTTTGCAATTCACACCAGATATGATGAAAATATATGTAGATTGTATTACTGTTGCCTATCCAGGTAAAATAGATCACTACATTGCATTAAATGTTCCTGGAGTGCTGGAAACTATTTTAAATTCTATACTAAAACCACTATTGAGTGAAAAAATAAGAAAAAGGGTAATGTATAATAATTTACATTGTAACATTTTATATTAACATTTTTGTAGGTTTACGTATTTAATTCCAATAGTTTCTCGAAAGTAAAAGATGTTATAGATCTGTCAGTATTACCTAAAGAGTTTGGCGGAACTAATGGATCAATACAAGATGCAGCAGGTATTGCTTTAGACATTGTTTAAGGCTAAACGTGTATGTAACAAAAATTTTAGAAATATGGAAGTCAAAAGTTGAAAGTTATAGAGATTGGTTTCTGGATGATGTTAACTATGGTTCAAATGAAAAATTGCGCATTGACCCTTCTAAAGCGTATAACGAACATTTTGGAATGGAAGGAACCTTTAGAAAATTAAATCTTGATTAATGTTTAAAATTTATTTAGTTTGAAACATAAAGATCGATAAAAGAGATTTATAAAAAAATTAATTATTTGTTATAAATTTATTTTACAACAAACTTCTAAATGGACATGTTGAAGAAAATTAAAATTAGGATTTGATTTTGCTTTGGCTGTTCATCTAATCTATTCGGATACTATATTTAATAATTAATAAACACAGTTGTGGTGGGAAAGACATTCAGTGTTTATCTGTATTAGTTTTAGTTTAGCGATTAGCTCTGAAATAATTAGAGGATTTAAAAAATGTATACTGGGATATAAAGATTTTAATATAAATACGTAACATTTATCTATTATTACTTTTCATGATAATTGAAGCCTATAGAAGTCCCGTATCGCCTACTATTGAGTTCTCTCCGAACCAGCTATGCACTTTTATCGAATGCTTATTGAGTAAAACTGATATAGTAACTATCAAGATGGCGATAGGGCAACAGCGACACCATATCTTGGCAACCATATTTTTGTTGAAAAACTGTAATTGTTAATAGGAAGATTTTGGGACACTTAAAACAACAGTTTCCGCGGTTATTGTTATTTGTGCACATGCGCAGTAAGAATAAATAAGATCAAACGATATATCTAACGATAACGCCAAACTTTAATTACGGCAAATCCTAATTACGTTGACTGTGGACCACTTGTTCTCCGGGTATTTCATACACTCATCCCCTTCTATTGCCGTGGAGACACATTCTGGTTTCATCGGAAAAAAAAATATCTCAATTGGTTTAATTTAGAAGCTCCGGTGCAAAAAAGGTGCGCTTGACGAAGAGTTGAGATCAGTTTTAGACTCTTTGTTGCTCTGTGAGTAATAAAGATTGTCTGCTGCAGTCTTTGTCTTATTGTCCACTCACCAACAGCCACCCCTCGGACATAACAAATGAACGTAATAAACTGCATTTAGTCTACGGTCTCGCAAACTTATGGATGTAAGAAAGCGATCATCTCTTTCTAATGTACACCGACATCTACCTGTTCCTGTTCTGGAAATGAAGGAACTAATCAATTTATATTCAATTCAAAATGTTAATAAACCGTCTTTTAAAAAATATATTATTTTTTTAATCTGATTGCCGGCAAGTAGAAAAATATGCCATCAAAAGTGTGAGGTGGGTCGATTTCTTTGCTTGCAAGTGTATTGATTGCGAAAAACTGTCTAATAAAGCTTACATATCTAAACTACACGATTTATGCAATAAACATTACAAGGTAAGTAATTTTAGTTATAATATACAAGACAATAGAGAAATTTTGATCACCTAAAATAACGCACTCTATGGTTATAAATAACGATAACGTCGAGCAATTTTAATTGAGGTTTTGAACTGCATTTAACATTTTTTCGTTATAATTTTCAACTTATCAATCTTCAATCTTGTTTTTATTCTTGAGAAAAGTTGTGAACGCAACAGGAGAAGCCTGCAAGGTATGTCAAAGAAATTTTAGCAGACTATGTGGTGCCCTATGCTAGGTTTGTGTGTGACTATAACAATACAAAGCTTCACACTGCCATAATTACTCAAAAGTACCTTGTGGAAGTGAAAATTTTGTGAGAGAACTTAAGAAAAGAATTCAAGTCAGACTTCATGTTGCTACGTCCATCCCGGAGTTAATGGTTGCGGTAGAAGAAGAGTGGAATAACATTTCACAAAAAAAAAATTGTTTAGGAACTTTTTAAGGCCCAAAACTTCCAAAGAAACATGCAATTTATCAGATAATGTAGGCTCATGGAAAACGCTAATAAATGCTCTTTTTTTCCACATACTGTTTTTTCTAAATCTGACTATCTGTAAACTTTTTTTATCACCTCCTTCAAACATTGTATCTTTTCTCCTTTCTTTCCTAATGTCTTTCATTCTGTTTCCTCAATTCTCAACATTTATGTGTTTTGCATTCTTCAATTTATTACCACCTAGTCTGCATATTCTTTCATCACCAATTCAATCCTTACTTTTTATCCTCTTATAAATCTTGCTATAATTAAATTTTTCTTTGCTGTTTTCCTTTTGTTATATACTATGGAATTCTGTCTATTATTAATTGCATAATTTTTTATTGTAGTTTCTTACTTTTTTCTTGCTGTTCCTTCTTGCAATTGTTTGTTTTTATCACTCGCTATTATTTTATCCATCAAACTGTTTTTTCCTCTCTTAACCTCTTGATCTCATTGTTTTTTTCTGTTATTTATACTTTCTTCATATCTCAACGCTCTCTTTCTTGTTTTATTCCGTATTTTTCTAGTTTTACTTTGTCTATTATATATCTGGTAGTCTCTGTCTTTAGTCATAATGTCAATTTCAATATTTTTCTATATTTTTTAGTTCTTTCCTTTCTCTCCCTTCCCAAATTTTCGTTCCATAAAACATCTCACTTCTTACTAGTGTTTCAAAACCCCATCTTTTCTTTTAAAATAATGTTAAATAAATTTTTTTGTATTCCTTATATTTGTCCTACTATTTTATTTCCTTTGTCTTCCTTTTCTTTTCTAAATTCTAATATTTTTCTTATCTCAAATTTGTTTGTAATTTTTTCTTCATATAACTCCTCAGAACTTTAATCACTTTTTTAATTTCTTCTTCCTTCGTCGCTCATACCACATTATCATCGGCGTACGACAACGGCGTAACGGTTAATATGCAATTTCTCTAAAATCATAGAAATATATAAATTTACCGTTCTGCCGTACAGGCAACTTTCCATACGTACGTGTCCAACTTGTTTTCGATTTTAAAATTCGTATTTTTAGCGACAACTTATTTAGGAAGTTTTTGAATCTTCAAATTTTCGAGTCGATTGTTGTTTGTTATTATCGATTTTCATTACTGATTTCCGATCAAAGCCATTTTCTAAAAAAACCTTGGTTGCAAACTGGCAAATTTAATTCACGGCCATCCAAAAAAAATAGAGATGCCTCCATAAAAAAAATGAGTTTGTAATGCACTCTTTAATACCCTGGGCGCCGTTGTTTTGAGGGTTCCGGTTACTTCGAAGAAATTATGAAAATTAATTAGGGCTTTACAAATTTTAATACGTATTTTGGATTTCCGATTAGGAGAGATTTTATTTTTCTTTTTCCTCTGTTTTCTTTTCTGTTCCGTTTCTTACAGAAGTAATTATCGTCGTCTGGCGTTGGTCAAAGCCGATTTAGTAGAACAACAAGTTCTTAAATTGCTTGTCAGTTAGGTAGCGACTTCTACTTATAAGTCGAATCTTTATTGAGTATGATAGGCGGAACCGAATTACGTAAAGAAACAAAACAGATAAAATTATGTCATGCGATACTTAACTTGGACCTTATCGGTGTTTTCAAAATCATAACCATGTGGTATTCAACTTCTAACCTTGGTTCCCTATATGAACTGATAATACGGAGTAGATATTCAAAATGGCAATTGAATATTGATTGACTTGGATAACAAAGAATGTGTTTGTATGACAAATTTATTTGTACCAGAACCAGAAACCAGAAAATAGAAATCAAGAGAAAAATCTGGGAAATCTACAAAGAAAAATTTAGCAGAATGAATTACATTTCTAAACTTATTCACGGCTCAGAGATTTTGTTCTCTTGCAAAGGTTTCGTCTAATTTATTTGTGCAAATGGCCGAAGTTCCGTAAAACGCTAGAAACTCCTACCCTACAACGGTGTCGTTTTTAACGCGCGATTTTTAAATAACCTCCATGGGTGCGTTCAAAAAATCTAGTTACAAACTCTTACGCACCTTAGTATTTATATGTAATAATATTGATTAAGTATGTAAACATTATAGAAAGTAAATAAGAACATAAAATATGACAGCACAGCCATTCCATAACGACATAAAATGGACTGGTCCAAGTGTCAGTTACAACAATGACACAAAGAATAGTTGGTCAAAGAATAGCAATCAAAATGATGGAAAAAGAGATAATCAAGACAGAGAATACAAAATATTGCTGACCTTCAGATGTTCTTCAGATTCGTAAACCATAATATAACTTCATGCGTTAAACTAGGAATATTTACAAACCCTCCTTTAAACTTTGTTAATTGACCATCCTCCACAACATGTGCAACGGTCTCTGGTTTGTTGCCACATTTCCAATTTGGATTAGAAATCGCATTTTAAACAACATAGAGTTGCATTTTGAATGTCTGTTCTTATGCAATTTATTTTTGACCAAATTTTTCTTTTTGCTTCTATTGATAGATCATCAATTAGATGTTAATGATTCCAAAAAATACGATATTATAAGACTATTGAGGAGAATATGAGGGTTTACTTTATTATTGAAACTGTCATTTCCTGGATAATACGTCAGATCGTATTTTTTTAAAATAGCAACCATAGAGTAGTATTATAGTAGTAGTATTACAGGAGTAGTAGTATTGAGGAGAATGTGGCGGTTACATATAATGTACGATGGTTAGTTAAAAAATTTTTTGTATTTTCAATATTTAACTTTTATGTGAAAGGTGCTATTTTTGTTTCTAATTTATATTTATTAAACTGTAACTTTTTCCTGAAAAATATAATTACATCTGATTTCTACTCCTAAATATACACATTCTCTCCAATTTAATCGACTCAGTCACCGTTTCCTAAATCGCTATGGTGTCGACATGAAATATCCGTCACCTTATATACAGGATGCATATAGTTGTTCTATTCGAATTTTTGGAGAATTTTATGAAACTTTTAAGAAATCGGATGTTTAAATCACGACAAATAACTTTTTCTTTTAGTGCCTCGTTGATCAAACACATTACAGAATGTACCAAACACAAGAAAACCCCTAATTATAAACAAAACTTTATGAATCATAAATTACAAATGCCGTATTAATTTTGAACCGGCAACATTGGTTTTTCTTTTTGAATCAACGACGCGTGTTTCGGTGAATCATTCGTAACGCAACCTCTGTATAAGTGAAACGTTAACCCGGGCGTTATGATAAATTATTTACAAGAATTCCCAACACTAACTTAAACTACTACAAATTAAATCTGACCTAGGTGATCGGTATCACTGGTACGTGCTGTATTTTTTTAATTCTGTTGATTCTTCTGCCTCTTCTTTTAGGATAAACGCGATCTCGTTTAGCGCAGGAATTCCTGCTTCTTCTTTCGATGCTTTTGGCTACTCCACCATCAACACTCGCTTCCCAATGCGATGTCTTGGTATAAACTTTGACTTAGTAAGTATTCGTTAATTTTCTTTCTGTGTTTACACATAAATTTAAATAACTTTTATTGTTATTTGTGCACCGCTGAATTATCTCCATTTATTTACTTGGCGCACTAAATATTATGTTTGCGTCACATGCACGTATTAAAATTTTTCTTTTTTTTTTTTTCTTTAGGTTAAATTGCTTTAGGAGCTGCTGTATGATCTTTACTGATTGAAATTTACAAGATACATGGTCCAATTACATCAAATTCCTGACCGCTGCAATAATCCTTCCAAACATCACCAAACACTAAGAATACAGAATCTGGAGCTTATTTACAAATGGAAAATTACACTCATAATAACAATTTCAAAAACAAACTTTTTTTTTACGTAAATTTGTTTTAATCAATTTAAACTGTTTTTATGTGATGGGGGTGGACGGCGTTGGTTGGTAGGTTACAGTTATTGCAATTTTGTTGTTAATTATAAAAAATTAGATTACAATACACGTATCAGTTTTTTAATACACAAAACCGCAGTTATTCTTAATTTTTCAATTCTTTGCACCGAATTAGGTCGACACCGAACTGCGTTAGCAGCGAACTATATTGGTACTAAAATGGACGCACCGAACTAGCCGGTACCGTACCGGTGTCACCGAACTGTTCTACGTCGGTCTGTAAACAACTTGTCCGGGCTACAAAAAAATTCACTTCAGAGTATTGTTTTCTTTTCCGATGGCGGGTTCTCGTATCTTCGATTGTCCTTTGTACGGTCGCATGGCTTTGTGCTTCGCTTTTGTAAACGCTGGTTTAGACGTTCTACCGGTACTGTGTAAGATTTTTTATCTTTACTTATTGTAAATATTATTTTTTTTTAATGGCGGTGAGTGGTTCGTTTTAAGATGGCCTTTTTGCCTATCGTTTCTTCTAAAAATTATCGTTGCTTGGTTGAGCTGTTTAAATACGAAACTCTTGTATGTACCGTGTGTCACTGTCGGTACTAATTTAAGCGCTTAGAAACTTGCTTAGTATGGCAGTAGTTTTTTGCTCCCGCCGTAGAGGAGATTTTTATTCTATGCCGTTGTTATTGCGAATAGGATGATGGGTAACGCGTTGTACCAATTATTGTTTGTGTTTTGAAATATTAAGACCTTTTTTACCTGTCGGTGGAATCTTTTTACCATGATGTTCGCCTACGGGTGATTTGTTGTCATTTTGCGTCTTGTGAATCCAATTACGTTTTTGAACTGCTGAAAAAGTTTTGCTTCGAATTGAATTTTTTGATCTGTGGTAACTTGTAAAGGTGTTTTACGGTTTTAGCTTTGATATTTTTCAACGGTATTGCTTTTGGCAAACGTGCCAATCAGTTTATGCATGTAAGAATGTATCTGTATTCATTTGACACTGGTAATGATGCGACCAAATCGATGTGTACCTGGTTAAATTTTGCTGCTTAAAAGCTTGATGCCTGCGGTTTGTTGTGTTTAGTTAGCTTAGAAGTTTTATTACAAAATTTTATTGTAGTACTGCAAAACAGGTTTATGTCTTGCTTTCTTCGAGCGCCGACAGGTGGCAGCTCTCTTTTTTGCTATTTTTTTCTAATATGCCATGATAATTTTCAAACGATTTCATTTACTCACCGTGGAAGTCGGTTGCCTATTTTATGTGAGTAATCTTAAAACGTGCAGGTATTTAATCCGGCATTTTCTTCGCCATTCGCATTAATCGGTTTTTTTAGGTCGCAACGATAGTTGGAACCAATCTTTTGTACCATTGGGTCGTCGTTGTAGATTATTTTTCTATATTTTCTTCTTCTCGACTACCGTAAGTTATTTTTCAGCTTCCGTGTAGCAACACAAATATCGATACTCCTTTTTTCTTGTCGTTTTAGACACAATTTTATCTTTAAGATTTTGATGCTTATAAAGAGGAATAATCTCAAAAAGCTGTAAAAGCTATATCCTTTTTTCTGACCGTTGCCGTTGATGCTGTGTTTGCCAAGGTTCAAAAATCAATTTGTTGCAAAGCACAAGAATACGAATAGTATCCTAACATTGGTTTTGGGCAGATACAACCCGCTACAGATTGCCGTGACTAAACTGACAAACCTCGTTGGCGTTGCTTTTACCATCGGCGTGAGTCCCTGCTAACAACTTTGATTTTACCTCAAGTACCGTAGTTTTGAATTTAATATATTTTTCTATGAGATGCGTTAAAACATCGACTCTAAATTTGGCACTTCGCATCTTGCGCTATTTATGCGGAACTAGGGTACGCACGTTACCTTATCAAAGTTATTTACTCTGCGCTGTGCGAGTTTAACTCTCATTGTGTTGCTTACAGTAAATTAAGTTTAATTACGAAAATGGAGACTGTAATAACTTGTATTTTGTGTTAAGTCGCAGCTAGAAAAAAAGTTATATGTTGTTTATGTTAGAATTTTTTATTTTAATTAGAATACTACATTTGTAATTGTCTGTGTTTCTGGTTCAACTCGATAGTATTTGTCTTTTATTTCCGAACCAGTGGCGCCCTTATTATTCTTACGTATAATTACAAATAATTATTCAAATTTAGTACGGCGACCTTTTGTGTAGTTTATCTCTTTCAAACCCATCGCGTTCTCCGGCAAGCTTTTGTGGTAATTGCGTATATGAAGGGTCGTCCAAATTATTATCGATATTTTAATTAAAATAAATCGATAATTAACTGGTTGATTATTAACCTATTTTTTTTATTGCAACAAATAAAAATTTGGCGTTGTTTTCGACAAGTGTAATCAATATTTATCTTGATGTTTTTGCTGCAAATAGTTTTCTTTCTTTGTGTGTTGTGGAGTGCAATGTAAACCCATATTCATATTATTACGGGGTAAGTTGTTTGACTCGATTTGTGGCGTTGGTAACGTCTATATTTTCGGGCTCTTTTTCCTTATAACTGATAATTTTGTTTTGGCCGGTTTTGGGGTTGGTTATCTGCTTTTTTCTTAAACATCACGTGGAACCTTCATGTAAATTTGTTGCTTAAGAATGAATTGACCTTTTAATTAAATCAGTCACAAATGCTTTAAAACATGAACATAGATCAAACTTTACCTAGTGCTAAGGTCGTAACTTTATTTTCGGACGATAAAACTGCGATGCACTTGGCAATCAAGAAACTACAGAATACTTTGGTCGATTTCGATGGTGATTTTTCTACGTTCGTTTTTAAACGCGTTAGTTTTCTTTATTTACACATCGAGCGACGTTGCCTGATGATGACTGCCACAAAAGACAACGAAACCCTGAATCAACAAAAACTTGCTTTGACTTTGACTAACTCTAAACTTGACTTTAAAGTCAAGAAAACTAAGCCAGTTTTTTTCCGACTTACGTTGGTAACTTCTAATCCAAAAACCTGCCGTCTGAATGGCTTAGTGATGATGGGTTTTTTGTTTGTTAAGCGTGTATTGAGCGGCATGTGTATTTTTTTATTAAAAAAATGTAAGTTTATGCTGTCACAACTTTTGGAACATCTTGTATAAATAAGTAGGGTGTTTATCCCCCTTTCTTTTGCTCTAATCCTTTGTTTACTATAGTTTTAACATGTTTAGAGTATTCAATTGTTTTTCCTTTTTTCTAACTCTGACCTGCCAATCTCTTGTTATCCTTTTATTGTCTATTTCGTTCTTTAACCATGTTTTGTATTATCGGTGCGTACACTGAATGACCCCACATTTGTAATAGTCAGATTATAACTTTCCTCCAAATTTTGGGCACCCATCAAGTGGTTCAAAAAATGCCTCTGTATGAGGTTGCAATGGGTTACTTCCAAAACGCTGCACCCAATATCAAAAACATATGAAGAGTAAAAATAACAAAAGAGATAAGTGCCATATTTAAAATTTTTGAGTTTATAACATTACTAGGTAACATGTATCACGCTGCATGTCCCAACAAAAGTGGTATATGGCAGCTCAATTAGAAAATGTGTTATCCCTCACCAAAGATGGCGCTGTTGATATTCACCAAATGAATTTCTAAACAAAGATGTTTAGTGCCATTCTGACTTCTCAATTAATCGGCGCGTTTTCTGTGATTTCTACTAAAATGAGTGATATTACTGTAAAAAAAACCTAGAAGTAACAGCACTGGAAGTGAGAAAATTGTGCAGAAACGCCTGAGGAAATCGCGCAAAGTCTATAAAACCAGAGCAAACAAAAATAGACAAAAAAAATTGAAATCAAAAAATAACGTTAGTGATTACTTTTATAACCCAACGGCGATATCAACAGAATATTGCTCAGCATGTTTTGTTTCAGATTTCTTGCAAATGCAAATTTAAGTGTAGAAGCTTAAGTGTTGATAAACGCAAAGCTCTATTTTAACAAATTCATAATAAAAAAGCCAAAACTCAAAGCACATATTTGATGGGGCTTATACATCTCTTGCCTGTTAGAAGACGGCGCCATGGAAATTATGAAATGTCAGAAAAGAGTAAACAGTAGCACACAATTTCGTACACTGTTCCGAATAAAGTAGGCATATTTGTTCAAGTGTGCAAAAAACCTTTTATCGAAACGTATAACATTACAAGAAAAAGAGTAAATGTAATAATAAAATAAAATAAAAATGGCGACACATGCTTCACAGACAGAAGAACGTGCCATAAGAAATCCGAATTTACAGAAAGTGATTGTCTTCTTGTCAAAATGCACATTAACTCTATACCAAGAGACGTTAAATACTACACGCGCACAAAATTCAATAAAGAATATTTAAGTCCTGATTTAAATATTAATCGGTTATTTAGAACATTCCAGATAAAGCATCCTAATTATAGTGCCACAATCAAAAAATATTTCCCGACTTTATTTTTTCGTCGACCTAGGATGAACACTTGGCACACTTGCGACAGACTAGACTGTGAAATCAAAGCGAATATCACAACAAGCAAGACAGCTGCATTCCAGTTGGAACTGCATTAGAGAAAAGCTGAAAGAGACAGTGATCTACAAACACAAAACACGATTGAATCACAACAAGTGAGAAGCACTGTTTTCTGCATTTCCATGGATTTAGAACAGGTCATGTACGTACCATCTTTGGCCCATTCACATTTGTTTTACTTATTGCAACTCTCTTGTTATAACTTTGGAGTTTATATAGGGGAAAGCATGAAGGCTTCGCAGGAAGAGGTGCGAACGAACAAGCAAAATTTGATCATTTGGTGCGACTACTACGGTGGCTAAAAGATTTATTTTATTTGTTTTAACATTTTTGGTTTCTAATAGATTATTTAGTTTTATAAAGCTTCGATTTTCAATAAGCGGCCACAGCTTCATGCCATGTGATCGCGATTTCGCGTTGATAAAAAACGCAAACGAGTCCTGAAGGCATTCGTTCCTGAAGTTCTGATTGGGGTTATTAAATCAGCAAGATACAATCCCCCCTTTAAAGTAATTGATATGACAAAACATACATTTTGGGACATCAAAGCTGCTGCTGACGACGTACTCAATACATTAAAGTTGCAGATAAGTATAGCGGATGCTATTCTGATCGAGAAAGCAAATCCGGCAAATATCAAAACAAAATCATCACTTTCTGAACTATGGAATATGTCAAACATTTTCAGGAAAAGAAAAACTTTACAGTATTTAAGAAAAGCAGAATTACATGGGTTGAATCATGAAAAAAAGCCTCTAGTCTATGATACCTTATTTGAATGATCCAATCAAAGGGTTTTACAAAAATTATTAGATGTGGATAATCCAGTTAGGGAGTCTTAGCCATGAACAAGTAAACAATAAATTTGATGTTAAAAGAAGTATTCTTCATCAAGAAAGTTTTCTCACTTACCCTATTTCTACTTTTTTTGCAGTTTATTTTTTTGCGTTGCGGTTTTTTTAATTAGGTCGTTTATGAGACTGTCAGTATTCTTTCCGTAATGTATTGTAACATTGCCTGAAATAAAACTTTGCTGGAAAGATTTCTTTGAGTTTGATTATGTTTTTGTTGATAATATTAAAAAACATGATAATGGCACTTACCTCCTTTGTTCAATTCAATTAAATATTTTTTGTCTTAAAAAATTTCTATAACAACAGATTCAGTTTTTTCCTTTACAAAAATAAACAAAAAACAACATAATATTTCATTAAATTATAATTCAACTAATTCCTGTTTCCTTCTTCAACCTTCCATACCTCTCTTCTCTAAACTTTCAGTATTTTTCTTTTCCTTTCCTCCATCCCTTTCCTCTTCTCCAACACTTCCCTCATCCATTGTTTTCCTTCCCTTTCTCTCCTAGTAGTAACTTCCATTCCTTTTCCTCATGTCTTGTTTCCCTGCATCCCTCTTTTATATGTATTATATTTTCCCATTCATCCCCACACAACCTGCATAATCTCTCCTCATCACTCATCCAATATTTATTTTCCTTTTCTTCATTACCCATTCTGAACCTTGCAATCATTCTTATTTCATTCTTTCCTTTTCCTTCTGTTATGTACCTTGGTGTCTTGTTTGTTATTATTTTTATGTATTTCTCGTTATATTTTCCTTCCTTTATTTTTGCCCTTCTTTCCTGCTTCTGGTATTTTTATCTCTTGCAATTATTTCCTCTTCCATCTTTCTCCCCCCTCTCTTAATCTCTTTATCTCTTCTCTCGCGTATCCCACTCTTTCATAGTATTTTCTTCTTTCTTCTGCCCCATATTTTACCTTCTGTGCCTCGATCTCTTTCCAAACTTCATAAAGTATTTCATTTTCCTTCCTACTTCCCATTTTTTCTTCATACCTTACTGCAATTCTTCCTGCTTGTATCCTTATTTTTCTCTTTCTAGCTTTTCTTCCACTATATACCCCGGTGTCTCTTTCTCTAGTCCTAACGTCCACTTCCAGTATTTCTCCTGTATTTTCTCCAGCTCTTGCCATTCTCTCCAACCCCAAATCTCCGCTCCATACAGTACCACACTTCTTACCAACTTTTCAAACATCCATCTCCTTTTCTCTATATCTTTACCAAATATCCTTTCCCCTAACCCCCATACTTGTCCTACTATTCTATTTCCTTTCATTTTCATCTCTTTTATATGGTCTCCATCTTTGTTATCATATCTGATGTTGTAACCTAAGTATTCATACTTGTCTACTCTCTCTACCTCCTCCCCCACCATTTCACCTCCTTTCGTCTTCCTTTTCTTTTTTAAATTCCATATTTTTTGTTTTCCCGACATTTGCTGCTAGTTTTTATTTTCTAGGTATTTCTTCATAAATTTAACTACTCCTCTCATCTCTTCTTCATTTCTCGCTATTGCCACAATGTCATCCGCATAAGCTAAAACCCATATCTTTTCCTTCCTATTACTATTCCTCCTACTTGATTTTTTTCCATTTCCTCCTCAAGATCACTAATGTATATCGAGAATAAGATTGGGCTTAGCGGACAACCCTGTTTTAGTCCTTTTTCCGTCCTAAATTCTCTACCTAGCTTCCTCTCTACCCTCGTTCTACACCTTGTTTCTTCGTATATTTCCTCTATTGCTTTTTATATTTCTGTTTATTCCTACCTCCTCCATCCTTTTCCATAATCCCCCTCTTTCCACATTATCAAATGCCGCTTTAATGTCTAGAAATATTGCGTACATCTTTCCTCCTTTCTTTGCTAACTCTTTATTAATTATGTGCTTTAATATGTATATATTGTCTATTGTTCCTCTTCCTTTCCTAAATCCTGCTTGCCAATCCGGTATTACATTTTTCTTCTATTCCTTTTTCCAATTTTTTCGCATATATCTTATAGCCCGCATTCATTATACTCACTCCTCTATAGTTGTTCGCTTTCTTCTATCTTCCCCCTTGTAAATTGTGCATATTATTGCCTCTCTCCATTTTTCTGGAAACCCTTCTCCTTTCCATATTCTCTCGAATACTTCTCTTACTTTTTTCTCTCATTCCTTCTCCGATGTACCTCCATTGTTCTCCTTGTATTCCATCCGTCCCTTCTGCTTTTCCTTTTTTACTTTATTTATTGCTCTCTCCATTTCTTCTTTTCCTATTCCACTCTCTGTGTCTTATCCTTTTTTCCAACTTCTTCATTTCTTGCTTTTTTTCACTCTCTCCTACTAACTTCTTACAGTGTTCTTCCCATTTTCCCCATCTATATTTGCTTCCATCCTTCCTCCTTTTTCCTCTTTTTTATTAATGAATTCCCATACCTGTCCTTCATTTTTAATTTCTCTAATCTTTATCTCGGTTTGTTTTTTATGTTCTTCTTTATTTTTTTACACATATTCCTTTAAAATTTTCTTTTAATCTTTTGTATTCATCTATCTCTATCTTTCCTTTTTTCCATTTCCTTCTTCCTTTTCTTAATTCTTTTTTCCCCTTCTCGCATTCTCCGTTCCACCAATCTTTTCTTTTCCCTAATTCTTGTTTTCTTAATCTATACTTTATCTTCTCTGTTGCCAATTCCATCCTGGCTGTAATTCTCTCCATCTCTTCCTCCACCTCTCCTTTAGTATTTACTTCCTCTTCCATTTCCTTTTTATATCTTTTATACTCTCTTCAGTCCATACTTTCTTTTCTCTCCATACCTCTTCTTGTTCTTGTACCTCTTCCTCTCCCTCTTCCATCATGACTACTTCTAGCGGCTGATGGTCCGATTCTATCTCCTTTCCTATTCTTAGTGTTTCTATGACCTCCTTACTTTTTTTTGTTTATAATCACATAATCTATTACTGACTGGCCTCTTTCTCCCACATATGTAAATTCCCCTTTTCTTGTTCTTCCAAATTTCCGTTCATTATTGCCCAACCTCTCTCTTCACATAGTTCTATCAAAATTTTTCCTTGTCCGTTTATTTTCCATTGATATCCTATTTTATCTCTCCATTTACCATTATTCCTCCCTCCTCTCCTCTCCTAGCATTCAAATCTTCTCTATAATCAAATTGCCTTTATCCCTTTCTTCTATTGCCTTTTCTATATATACTTTTTTGTGTCAATTTTCTTTCCATATATCGTAAAAATATTATTCTCTTTTTGTCGTTACTCTAATTTTAATCATCCCTCTACATTTTCTTCTTCTATTTCCTTTTCTATTTGCCATTCTTTTCTTACCCCCACTATTAGTCCTCCTTTCGTCCTTCCCTTCCTCTCTTTTCTTTTTGCATACTGAATTCTTTCGGCATCTTATCTTTCCATGTACTCCATTCTTTTCCTCCATCCAAGTTTCTACTAAACCTACCATTTTAAAACCCTTTATATAGTTCCAAAATCTACACCTTTGTTTTTATCCCCGCAATGTTCCAAAATTAGATCTTATTTTTCTTTTATTTTTACCCCACCCTCTTTCCACCCTTTTTTTCTTTGCCCTTCCCCCTTTCTCAATTTTTTAGTTTTTGGTGTCCATTTTCTTATCCTCCCCTCTTTCTCCACCCATCTTATCTTCATCTGTATTTCCCTCTTCCTCTTTGTCCTATCTTCGTCTATGTATATTTTGGTACCTTTCATTCTACTTTTGTTCTTTAGTATCTCTATTTTGTCCTCCAAACTCGACATTTTTATAATCACTATACCTTTTCTTATCTCCACGGCTTCTATTTTCTTTTCCAATCCTAGCTTCATCTTTATCAGCTCCTCCATTTCTTGTTTTATTTCATACTTTCCTCCCTTTATTTCCATCCCTTACTACCAAATTTTTCTTCTTCTCTTTTTTTCTAAGAGTTCTACTCTACACTTCTCCTCCAAATATTTGCACTTTACCTCAAACTTTTCGCCCATTCTTTTATTTCCTCTTTTATCTCTTTCATTTCCTCATTATTCTTCTCTTGCACCAATTTCATTTCCTTTATTTTTTTTTAACATTTCTTTCCATATCATTTTCATTTCGTCATGTCTTCTTTTCTTTTGCTACTTCTCTAAACCCTCCCTTTTCTTATCTTTTCTCCTCCTCGTTCCATGGTGATCTTTCTATTTTTTTACTTTCTTCTAAATAACCTATACAATTCTTCTTCCTGTCTTCTTTTTCTTGTGTCTGTATTAGACCCTTCCGATTCCGACATTTTGATAAATTCTTTCTTTCTAAAACTGTTTCAGATTTCTCACCTTTGTTGATTAATTGTAATTGAGATAACACTTCACTAATTACTTTACTAATTTATACCCCATTAAACAAAGTTTATGGTTTTAAAATTTCGAAAATTATTTACAACGTAATTTAATTTTGATTATTTTTACATGTAAAACATTCGCTAAAATGTGCTCGCGTGATACGCTAATCATATCTCGCACGCCACTCGTTATCTATGTCCTTGTTCTCTTTCACTTAATTAAACCTATTTGTATTCTTTGCCGATAATTCGTCTATTTTAAAATGTTCATTTAATACCTATTCAATTACTATAACTCACTCTAAACCACGTCTTTACGTTACCACTGCTTGAAACCGAATCTCCTTTGTTATTTCCACTCTTCACTGAAAAAAAATTTGCATGCTGTCTCGTTTTTACGGTGGTCTAAGAAATAGTGTTTCTAACGTTTTAATATACCTTTGATGTCACTCTAGTGTATCTAGATATTATTGTTACTTTCTCGCTAATTAGGAAAACAACTATTAACGCCTGGTGTAAAAATAATAATTTTAAGATAAAAACACGAGATTAATTGCATTGCTTACGTTCGGAAATAGAAAAAATTTTATCACATATCAATATTTCATATTTATTAAAGCTAATATGCAAATTTTACAATAGTTAGGAGATAAAGTAAAGTAATTACGCATTAATTAATAAGCGAGTTAATAGATACTATAGTAAGTAAATTATCTGGACTCACTGAACTATTGATACCAGCAACATGAATGTAAGACAATTAAATAGTCAATTGCAAAGATGGCAATCACCGAACTAAACGAACATTTGGCAAATTCTTCAGAAGACTTAGAATATTTTCGTAGTTGGTTACAGAAACAGAAACACTTAACAGCAAGATTAGGTAAGTTGAGACATGCAATTTCTTAATAAAGTTGCGTTTTTAGACGACCAATTTTTAATTTCGTTTCTACGTGGGTGTAAATGGAGCATTCAAAAGGCAAAGAAGAAAATTGATAGTTACTACACCATTCGTTCATTTTTACCGGAAATGTTTACCAACAGAGACCCATTTTCACCAGAAATTCAACGTGTATTAAAAGCAGGGTAAAATGTTTTCTTGTAAACGTATATAATGAAATGTTTTTTAAAGAATTTTTTATCCTTTACCAAACAATTTAAATCCTGGTGGACCAAAAGTTTTACTTTTAAACTTATCCGATGATGGTGAAAAAGAAACTGCTTTGGACTTTGGCGTTGTTACCAAACTAATATTCATGACAATGGACATTTTACTTCAAGAAGACGATAATTATATTGTAAATGGTTTTACAGTTATAGTAAATTATAAAAATACACCGTTAAATTACGTTATGCAATTAACTCCCGCTTTCGTAAACAAATACACAGCATGTGTTAATCTTGCCTATCCGGGTAGATTAAAGCAGTACATAGGATTAAATGTTCCAGGAGTGTTGGAAACTTTCTTCAATTCTGTAATAAAACCACTGTTAAGTGAGAAATTAAGAAATAGAGTAATGTACAATTATTTATAGTGCAAATAGTATTAAATTTTTTGTAGATTTATGTATTTAATTCCAATTGTACTTCTGAAATGAAGGAAGTTGTAGACACGTCACAATTGCCTAAGGAGTTTGGAGGTGAAAATGAATCAAATCAAAATGCAGCTGGTATATCTTCCAAATTTGTTTAAGTTTAATTATAAATTTGCAAAAACTTTAGAGTTGTGGAAGGCAAAATTGAAAGTTGGAGAGATTGGTTTTTGGATGACGTTAAGTTCGGTTCAAATGAAAAATTACGTGTTGGTCCGTCTAAAACATACAATGACTACTTTGGAGTCGAAGGAACTTTTAGAAAATTAAATGTTGATTAATTAGTTTGGTTTGATAAATATACGATACAATGGTGAAAGGAAGGAGTTCAAAACTGTAAAGTATTTTTGGCATGGGTGATTTGGTGGAGGGCTCATTCAAAAATTTTTTTATGTCGAACTAATTACATCAAATTTAATAGTAAAATGTATTTAAAAAACATTGCAGTTATTTATTGAAACTGTAGTGAGTAAAATTATTTACCCGTATGGTGTTAAAGTATCTTTACAATATTTACAGTCTATACATTTTAACCTATATTATTTATTTTTTTTCCCTTATAGTCTTTCACTTTATTTTCACAAATCTTACCTATTCTTTTTTTTGTCTTTTCCCATTTTTATTCCTTCTTTCACTCTTTTTTGTGTAGTCTTCGCCAGCCATATTCTTTTGTCTGCCTCTCTTCCCCATGCGTGTCAGATGTCCAAGTCATCTTAATTGTTGTTTTTCGATGCTTTCCAGAATAAATTCTACATTTAATTTTTGTTTTATCTTCTCATTTCTTATTTTATTTTTCGTGTCACTCCTTTACTCGCTCTTAGATATTTCATTTGCAGCTTGTATTTTACTTTTCATTTTATTATTTAGGCTTCAACTTTCTACTGTTTTATACACTGTTATTTTTGTGTTACTTGATATTTCTTTTTTCATATGAATGCTGTTCATGGCATAGTATATCCATCTATTTCGATTTTTTCTATTGTTATCACTTTGTCTTCTCTTTGTTTATTTTTATATTTTTTTTTTAGTACTGTATTCCAAATTATTTGTAATTCTTTTCGTTTGTTGCATATACTATTTTATCATCAGCGAAGGCGCTTTCAGCTATGCCTACCATCTGCATGTTTCCATATCCTACTGGTAATTTCTTTGTTTGTTGCTTTATTTTTTTAAGACATCGTCAAGTATTATATTGAAAAGTATCGGTCTGAGTATTCCTCCCTATCTTAGTTCTTTCTTGGTTAGAACCTCGTCAGACTTCATATTTCCAGTTCTTACATAATTTCTAGTTTTCTGGTATACAGTTTCTATGGCCCTTCTTAGTTTTTCACTTACTCCTCTCTTTCTCAGACTATTCCATATGTCTCTTCTTGGAATACTATCGAATGACTTTTCAACGTCTATAAATACTGCATATATGGTGCCACCTCTGTTCTTTTCGATGAGTTGTTTCGATGTAAAACTATGGTCCTGCACCCCTACTCCTTTTCTAAAACCGCTCTGAGGTTTTTATAGTTGTTGTTTCTATCGTCATTTGCAGCCTTTTGTCTAGTATTCTCTGATACACCTTCAGCACAGTACTTAACAATGTGATTCCTCTATAATTTGCACAATATCGGTTATCTCCTTTTTTGTGTATGAGCAGGATTATTCTCATTTCCCAATATTTTGGTATACTTTGTTCATTCCATATCTTGTTGAACAGTTTTCCTAATATTGCTATTCCGCGTTCGCCCATATTTTTTATCATTTTTGTTGTTATTCCGTTTTCCCCGGCTGCTTTTCCTCTTTTTATTTTTTTAATAACTTCTGTTACTTCGTCTTGCCTAATCTCCTCTTTTTCAAGGTATTCGGTGTTTTCAGTAATTTCCATAATGTTTTCTATTTCGTCTGGTGTATTTATTCGTTCTGTATTAAACATTTTCTCGAAGTACTCTTTCCATCTCTTCATTATTTCCTCTTCCCCCTCTAAGATTTCTCTGTTTTAATGTGCATATTTCTAGTTTGTTTCCTTTTCGTAATGTTTTTGATAATCCATATAATAATTTCTGATTACTCTTGCTGTCCCGTTCCATTTTTTCCCCAAATTTTTACCAAGTTTGTTGTTTCGCTTTCTTCACTATTTCTTCAACTTTTTGTACTCGTTATAGTTTTCGTTATTTGTATCGCTGATTTTTGTTTTTACTTCTTTACTTCCTTTTTAACTTCTTCATTCCACCATCTCGTTTGTTGTTTTTGTTCTGTATATTTTGCTACATCCGCATATTTCTTTTGCTGTTTTTATTATTGTATCTTTAATTACTTTCCACATATCCTCTATTGTCATGTTGTTAATTCTTTCTCTGTTTTTCTCGTTTTCTGTCTCGATTTTCTTTTATATATGTTGCCTATCTCTTCCTCTCTGAGTTTGTAGGTTCTAATTACTTCTTTTACTGTGTAATTCTTCTTATCTCTTATGATTTTTATCTGTTCTCTTTGGGTTTTGTTTTATCTCTACTTTTGCCAATCACAGGTAGTGATCTGAATATATTTCGCAAACTCTTATCACTCTTGTGTCTTTTATTTCTCTTATTATGTTCTTTGATTACTATAAAAATCTATTATTGAATTTTCTTCTCTACTTATTACATCTCTAGTAAATTTGTGTGTTTGTTATTATTAGATTGTTCTCAATGCAAAAGTCTATTAATCGTGGGTTATTTCCGATTTTTTCGCTATATGCTCCTATTGTATGTCCCGTTTTATCATGTTTTGTACCTACTCTTCCGTTTAAATCCCCCAAGATTAATTGTCTTTCCATACTATTTTTAGTTAGTTAGTTCATCCCAAAACTCCTTTTTTGTTCTGGTTTTTTCATCCTCATTGAGTCCATATACAATTATGATTGTTGTTTTTACTGCTTCGTCAACTTCCATTTCTATTTTTAGAATTCTTTCTGATACTCCGTACTATTTCCGTAAATATTTCACGTTTTCTTTTCTAATGTAGCTGCCCACCCCTTCGCTAGCTCTATTTCCTTCGTTAACTCCGCTATATATCAATAGGTGTCGTCTTTTTAGTTCTGTTTCTCTTTTACCGTTCTTTTTTGTTTAATGCCCACTACATCTGCCTTCCAGTTTTTCGACTAGTTCCTTCTCTTTTTCTTTTAAGCTTCTAACGTTCCACGTTCCTATTTTCCCAAAGTTTTCCTTTTTTCTTTATTTTACTCTCTTGAACTATTCCTTTTTCTTGTTTTGCTCCATTGCAATTTTTGTCTTCTTTTTAGCTGTCCTTAACTTTTTTTAGTAATTTTTGACTTCGTATTTGTTAGTACCTCGCTACTGTCTATCTCCTCTAAATAGCCCTTTTCCTTATTTCATTTCTGTTCTTTCCCATGAATAAACAATTTTTGGTATCAATTTCGTACTCTTTTGCTTTTGTTTCTTTTCTCCTCAAATTTTTCCATATTTGTGTTTCTATTTCTCTTTTTTTGTTTCGTTATGTTATCGTTAATAAATACCTCTGCTTTACTCATATTTCTTTACTTTGTTCTGTTTTTCATTACCTCCTTTTTTTCATCCAAACACTCTAGTCTCACTAAGCATGTTTTTATTCCTATTTTTTGTGCGTTTAACTCTTGATGTTTAAACCTAAATTTTTGCTTAAGAAATTTTCGGTAGCTTCCTTTATTTTGAATGCATTTTTGTCATTCAGCGTTAAACCTTGTATAATTATGTTATTTCGGCGTTTTTCTGTTTTGAAATGCTCTATCCTTGTATTTATTATATCCTGTATCTCTTTTTTAATATTGCTATTTTCTTCTTTTATGTTTTATTCTCTTTTTCAAATTTTCATTTTCTATTTTTAGCTTCTTTAGTTTGTTGTTACTTTTTATTTGCTCCAGCTTTATTTGATTTAGATCTAGCGTTAGTTGTTGTAGCATCTCTAGCACTCGGTCTAATTTGTCCTCGTTTTTTTGTCTTCGTTTTACCCGGTCTTCTGTTCATCTTTTTCATTCATCATTCATCTATGCTGTGTTCTCCCATGTCTCTCATCTTTCTTTTCTCTCCGTCTGTTGTTTCACTATCTGTATGCATCCTTCTGTTATTTAATTTTGAAATTGTTTTCTGTATTATTTAAATACGTCCGTATTTTCTACCTAGTAAATAAACACAGATATAAAAATGTTTATATTTACCAGTAGCCTTGTATTTCTGTGTATGTATTTCCCTGAACATTTTTGTTCCAGTAAAATCCAATGAAATCAATTAATTTGAAGTCATCTGATTAAAGACAACCAATCAGGACAACATTACACTGAAAACAGATCCCATGGGCTGTTTTCACTCACATTGCTATGGATACATATTAATTTATTTCGATTTTGACGTTTCAAATATTTATATTTCAAAATGTCACGGTTTGGTTCTAATACGAACGATAATATTAATGAAATTATAAAATCAAGCATACCAAAAAATAGCGTTTACAGCAAAAAATTGTATGGAAAGCATTTATGGACTTTTGCAATCATAAAAGTATCAATTAGATGGAAATCGAACGGCGGAAGAATTGGCGTTGATTGTAAAGGATTGGGCTGTGAACATGAGAAGAAAAGATGGTACAGAGTTTAAAGAAACTACGGTCAAAACCATGTGGAACCTAACAAGTAGGCTGTTACAAAAAAATATTATAAAGAAATGAAAGTTATTATTGACCCATTCAAAAGTGTTGTATTTCAACAAGCGCGAGCTGCCCGCGATTCAATACGACGAAAACTGCACCCAGATCCCTGTAAAAGGAAACAAAGTTCGACAGCATTAAGTTTCGTAGAAATAACAAAAATGATAAATTTATAGAATAAAAATACCCCTGAAGGGCTGCAATGGAAATTGTATCACATAGCCGCCGTAGAATTAGCTTGGCGAGGTGGGAAAGCTGCTGCTTGCTTGACTGACTTTTTTTGTATCGAAATAAACAACGATGGTTCTCTAACAAATCAAGTTGAATATAACCCTGTATTCAGCAAGACTTGCCAAAGGGTTCAAGAATGTGTACTGAAAGCAAATTTTTAATAGAAAACAACGACAGCAACGTTTGTCCTGTCAGATTATTTAAAAAATTGATGTCAAAAAGGGGCCCCAATAATAAAATCAACAGATTATTCCTAAGAACAAGTCGTCACTAGAAATCCGAAAATGATCACTGGTATGATAATATGCCCATAGGAAGAAATACGATTCAAAATTGGACAAAATCGTCTGTCGAAGCGATTGGCTTCAATATCACGGAACAAAAAATTACTAATTACTCCAATAGATCGACCGCCGTTAGTCGATTGGCCAAAAGTGGTGTACAAGAGCAAGAGCTTATAAAAATTACGGATCACAACAATGCACTCAATAAAACCCTACTTGAATATTGACGAAGAACATCAGAATCAAATTATTAACAGCATGCGTAGTGGAAATACATCTTCATCAGTTATAGATACTAACACGTCTGGACCTTCATTTAACTTTTCTAATTGTTCTTTTGTTAATTGCACCTTTAAATAAATTGTTTTTGCTCAGTAATTTTTCTATAATTTGCAAAAAAATTTCTATCCGAATAACCCTCGAACATTGATAAATGCTCATAAATTTAGAACAACTTTTTCAAGCTTGTTGCTCCTAGGAAACAAACTTTCGAAATCTGTTATAAAATTTTTTCGGACAATTATCAATGTTCTTGGGTTATTACTACTGAGAATTATTTAATTACACTTTATCTGACTGACGTACTGTTTCTGACCTGCACTTTATTAAATTTATGTTCCTGTGCTTATAATATAGTCAACGGTACACTTTTCATCTATTAACAATTCGTTTTACTTATTTAGATTTATAAATTTTTCCTGCGTGACGGGGTCGATGTGTCCGGTAAACGCCGCACACGTATGACTAAACGTTTAACTATTATTGATGTATCTTATATAGTTTTATTATAAAATAACAGCTTTGTTGTTACTTACAGTAAGGTTTTCTAGTCTAAAAATAAATAAGCTGCTACCACTAATCATTTTCATAGATACACATTCACAAAGGGTATAAGCTCATTATGAGAAAAAGGTTTCACGCGGAATTCCGAACTTTATATATTGATAGAGACTAAACTTTATATCCCAATAGTTTATTTCAAAATTATGTTTTACATTTTTCACGTTATTATACGACAACGGCCATTTCATATTGAAAGCATCATCGCGCGCGGTCAGAACTTGAATGGGTGACCGCTTTGATAAGCATTCACACAAAAAACAGTGAATTTTCTTATTATATTATAGATTCTAAACCATAATCGGTTTGTTTTGATTAGAAAATATTTGAATAGAATTTTGTAGCTATCTTATGTAGATAACATTCGTGTATACATCCTAAACATACAGGGTGATTCATAACTATTGGAACATAGTCTAAGGGCAAGTTATTTAAACTAAAATGTGACCATAGGTCCCAATATGCCTTAATAAAATATTGCCGTGGAAAAAGATACAAAGCGTTAAATTAAAAATTTTTTTTTCATTTTTTGTTAATAATTTCACTATAAATTCATCAATTTTTATCAAAATTGGCATAACTTTAGATCAAGAATATTATTTTATGTACTATTTTACATTTTGTCAGAGAGGACTCCATTTGATTAATTTCTGATGACGAAATCGACTGGTAACTTTTTTGACAAAACTGTTTAGTAATTTTTATTAGAAAATATGACGTAAACATAACTTTTACAAAATATTGGTACTTTTGTTTAAACACGATAATTTCAACCGTTTCCGAGAAAATCGCAGTTAAACAATTCGTAGTCTCAGAAAGGGATTACAAATATTATTTTATTTATTAAGAGTGTGCTTTGGATTGTCAGACAATTGTTACTGGTACATGTCATTTTTGTGAGTAATTTATTGTTACTGTGATATTGTAGTCAATTGTTGCATTTTTTAAAGCTACAATCATTTTACGAATCAAGAAATGCGGGATGCGATTTCTGTATACGCACAAAAAAATTTTTGCGGTCGTTCTGCAGCCAGAAGATATGAATTTTTATATCCAGGAAGAAGGCAACCCAATCACAAAACTTTTGCAAATCTATTTCATCGGTTGAGTGAAACTTTGTCATTTCACAATAAAAATCAAGGTGGTCGTCTGAAACAAATTAAACCCAATCTAGAATATGAAATTTCGGTTCGAGTAAATGAAAATCTTACAGTAAGTTCACGTCATCTGTCAGCAGCAACAGGAGTTAGTCAGTCATCTATTATTAGACTTCTAAAAACAGAAAAATTTCACTCTTATCACTTTACTCCTGTGCAAAATTTGCTTCCAAGAGATCTACGGTTATAGTTCTGTCAACGTATTCTCAACAAGCATAATGATGATAGAAATTTTATTAAGAATATTATGTTCACCGATGAAGCGACTTTTACCAGACGAGGAGTTTTTAATTGGCAAAACAGCCATTACTGGGAAGAACTAAACCCTCATGTTTTTAAAGATAGACATTTTCAGCACGAGCTTAAATTTAATGTATGGTGTGGCATTTTAGGCGACCAACTACTACAGCCATATGTTCTGCCTCCAAATTTAAATAGAGATTCTTGTTTATTTTTTTTGCAAAATACTTTAAATGATATTTTAGATAATTTATCACTGGATGTAAGAAGAAAAATGTGGTTTATGCAAGATGGAGCTCCACCCCATTTTCCATTACGTGCTAGAAATTATCTAAGTAAAATATTTCCTCAACGATGGATTGCCAGAGGAAGTAATTTTGAATGGCCACCAAGAAGCCCTGACTATTATAACCCGCTAGATTTTTATTTCTGGGGACATATAAAGTCCATAGTTTATGCCAATAAAATTTATTCAAGAGACGAACTCTGGAGAAACATACAAAATGCGGCTAATTTTATAAGTGGACAGAATAAAATTTTTTTTTAAGTCCATAAGTCATTTATTAAAAGAATTAGAAAAGGCATTAAAGTCGAAAGAGGCTACGTAGAACATTTAATATAAGTTTGCTCTTTTTATGTTAAATTATTTTTTTAGTTTTGCTTTATCGTAAAAATAGAAGTCTTACAAATCTTTCTAATGGATTTTACTTGTAATCCCTTTCTGAGACTATGAATTGTTCCACTGCGTTTTCCCAGAAACAGATGAAACAGAAAATTACCGTGATTACAGAAGAGTGCACATATTGTGTAAAAACAATGTTTACGTCACATTTTCTAATCAAAATCATTAAAGAGTTTTGTCAAAAAAAGTTCACTGTCGATATCATCATCAGGAATCATTCACGTTGCGCCTCCTATAACAAAATGTAAAATAGTACATAAAATAATATTCTTGGTCTAAAGTTATCCCTCTTTGCCGATTTTGATAAGAATTGAATAATTTACAGTGAAATTATTAACAAAAACTGAAAAAAAATTTAAATTAACACCCTGTATCTTTTTCCACGACAACATTTTATTAAAGCATATTAAGTCTTATTCTCATATTTTGGTCTAAATAACCCACCTTTAGCTTATGTCCCAATAGTTATGAATCACCCTGTATATGACCAATATACCAGGTGCTCCATTTGAATCAATTCATGCAATTAACATTTGAATTTGACTTTTTCAGAAAATATGTTTTAGACGATAGTTATTGGGTTTGAAGAGGAACATCTGACGAAGACCTTGAAATTGACCTTAAAGGTTTTTTAAGATCAACTTGGTTTTTTAAATAGGAACCTTTATTTTTCGCATCGGATTTAGAAATAGCGGAAAATTGTACGTCTGAAATAATATTCACAAGTTTATTGTTGTGACCTTTGTAAAGTTTATTTGTTTATGTTTAAAAGCTGGGTGGTAGCTATTTATCTGAGTCTTCTAGCAGTCTAAACGTTGTAAAAATACGTTTAAAAGAAAAGTCATCCTTAAATATGACAACGACCTTAACCTTGTTGATCTTCAACTCATTTTCAAAATTATTTAAAGGTCATAGTAGATTTTTTAATTCTAAAATTTGATTTTAACACCGGATTCAAAAAAGGGAAAATTTCCCGTTAAAATGTGACAACGACATTGACCTTCAAATCAATATCCAAGATTATTTGAAGATTCTACTCTTTTAGTTTAAAGCTCACGAACTTATTTAATTAATAAGACGTTCAAATCTTGCACCATTTACTTGTTGACGAAGTTCGATTCGTCGATGGAAATGTCTTACAGTGTTTAATAACACTTAGGTGGGATGTTTAAACATGCTGTCCTAATTCTTTCAATTATGTTTTGCTTCGTAGTAGGTCTGGTACTATATTTCGTAAATAACCCCACAAATAAATATCTGGTAAAGTAAAGTCAGGTGACCTTGACGGCCATTCAACCGGGCCAATGTCGTTGTCACATTTTAATTGGAAATTTTTCCTTTCTTGAATCCGGTGTTAAAACCAAATTTTAGAACTAAAAAATCTACTATGATTTTTAAATAATCTAGAAAATGACCTGAAGGTCAATATGGTTAAGGTCGTTGTTATATTTAAGGATGACCTTTTTTTAAAGGTACTTTTACAATGTTTAGACTGATAGAAAACTCAGATAAATTGCTACCACTCAGTTTTTGATCTCAAATAAACCTTATAAAGATCACAAAAATAAATTTGCGAATATTATTTCAGACGTACAATTTTTCGCTCTTTCTAAATCCGGTATGAAAAATAGAAGTTCCTATTTTTAAAAAAACCTTTAAGGTGAAGTTGAAAGTCAATCTCAAAGTCATCATCAGATGTCCCCTTCGATTCCTAATAAGTTTTGTCTCAAACATATTTTTTGAAAAAATTAAATTCAGAAGTTAATTGTTTGGATTGATCTATTACATGATCTAATTGTAAAGATTTATGTATTAACTATAAAACCCATCAGTTTCAAATATTAGTTAAATATATCTCCTAAATATATCCTTCAAATATACAACGGAGATCTGTAAACTATCTTCCGTCTACATTAAAAATCCATATTATGAAAATATTTACTATATATCTCAGACAAATAGTTGCAATATATAGCTATGAGTAAAAATGCACAATACAGCCAAAGACCGGAACAGTTTTCAAATTGTAAATAAACTTTTTTTAATTTAAAAAATTGTAGTTGCATAGAGTCCAGAAATCCGTATCCAGTGCATCCCTGAAACAAATTTGCTGTAATATTAGCTTTATGAATTATACTTATCAGCGTCGGAGTGACGTCTTCGAGAAATGTAAAAATTAGTGTGAAATGATTTGTAGTACAGGTTCTAGTCACCAAAAACTTTTTATAAACAAGTGTTTAGTGTTGTGAGCATGGAACACTAACCCATTGAACGTTATCTAGTTATAATGACAATAAAGGGTCCCATCCCGTAAAAATTGACCATATTTTGAAATTTAAAATTATTTAGAAAATCAGCCTGTTCAAAACATAAAATAAAGAGATTAGATAACCAAAAAATTGATTCCTGAGTTCAATTTTATCGAAAGATGATGCGCCAAATAAAAATTTAGAAAATAAAAGAAAATCTAACTTAAAGTTGGAAATGTTGAGAAAAATACAAATAAATCAACAATTAGAAAGTTACGGACGTATGAGTCATATATCAAAAGAATTAACGTAATTTTCTGAGTCGTTTAATCTTAATTATAAATATAGGTAAGTGCTAACAGATTATAAATAGGATCTACGAAAAACCGTTAACAAGAGTCGTATAATTGAAGTGGTACAGACCACGTCGCTTTGCGTTAAAAAAATTAACAAAAATTAACAAAAATTTAATCTTCGAATAACACATCGGTAACCGATGAATAAAAAGTCAGGTTACAACAATAAGGTGTAAACATTGAATGTAATAATGACAAGCGACCAAGTTATACGACGAATATTACAATAATACAAAGCAAAAATTAAAAAATTGAAATTAATGAAACTTAAAAATTAAAAATCAAAAACTTATCAACAAAGGAACATTGGTGCAGTGAAAATAACATGCTGGATGCAATTATCAATTTAACGAACTAATCAAGAACTAGCAAATCGTCTGAAAGCTTTGGAACGAGAGAAAAAAGGAGGGAAGCAACATAGCTAATAAAAAGATACAAGACTTACCGAATGTGACAAGGTTAGAACTAATATTTAATTATAATCTCAGTTGTAGCGGAATTATTAGCAATTACTAACGAAGCTGATCGTTAATCACTGTTGTTCACAAAAAATTAAGCGCGATTGCGGATAAGAACAAGCACGTGTTTAATATTTGACATTTTTGGTGCGCATACGCGTTAAATAAAATTTGAAGGCCGTGGTAAAGTTGAATTTACGCAATAGAAATTTAGTTGACCTACATTTTTCAGATTGTTGAACGTTTGTTTTTTGTAAAGGTTAATACTGGAAATGATCTTTGTTTTAATTCATAAATTAGAATCTCATCTGTAGAGCAAAAACTTTTAATTTATAGTAAAGAAAGTTAAACAATTAATTAAACCATTTATGAAATTTATGCCTTACAATTTGGGATGATTACACAAATACAATTTTAAGAAATAAATTTCAATTTACTACTTGGTTCATAACAATATGTTGCAATGAATTCTTAATATGCTTTTATAAAAAAATGTTGTTTTTATCAATGAGACTCTAAATTGTTTAAACGTATCATTCAAATTAATTTTATCTTGCTCTTGTATCTCAAAGTCTTGGATTCGTTTTTAATTAAAATTTATCATTTAGTATAACAACAAATTAATTTATCCATTGCATACATTTAGTTTTAAGTACATGCAAACACATAACATAAAATCAACATTTAATAAAAATCCAATTTATTTTACTTACAAGTTTTCTAATGAAAATTTACGTACTTAAACCTATTTGAATGTAAATTTATTTACAAATTTTGGTAAACTAATCTTTTTGCGCATTTGACGATATTCTTCTCAGTTACGCACATTGATGACCTCGTCCAATTAATTGACTCCTTCGATGGTCTCGTCGCTAGTAACAGCATTTTCCCCATACTTTACATACATTTTCTTTATTAATTTCATCACTGATTGTCTATAATAATATCGACAACGCAAAGCAGCAACGACGCGGCTGCTACAACAAGGCGGTTATAACTGTCTTTAATTTTTTTACTGTTAATTTTATTTTATATGTTAACACTTCTACGCTCAGTCACTGCCTGTTAATTTTTATAAATTGATGCTTTACGTTTTTAATCATCACTCCTCTGTGCTCACTATTTACACTTTGACCTTTTAAAAATGGGTATGTACAAAAAAAATGTTGAGTTTATTTCACACGTACACCTCTTATCTTTTTTATCGCGACATTATTTTGGTAAAAACCCAAACATGCAACCACATGTCTACGAATTCGTAGGAACATTTTTTACAACAGTTCAATCAAAAATTCATTATTATGTACGTCAGACGTAACGTTAGGAAAGTACGTTTGCTTGTGTTTAAAGAGATTCTGTCGGTTCGCGACTTGCCATAATGGCATCTCCTACGATAAAAAATTGTGTTTTATATGCGAAAATAGTTTCAAAAAAACTGAAGTGTACGTTGTCAAAGAAAAAGGTCTCAACAAGCTTATTGAGTCCGGTGTCAAACAAAAAAATAACGCTCTTGAATAACTGTTGAAGGGGTTGTTGGAAAACGAGATTTCAATTCTCTTGGCTTGTTACAAGACAATCAATAAACGAAGTAGTATTGCAGGCTCTTTACGTCATGAAGGTGATTCTAGTTTCGCCCCCAAACCTACTCGAATGATTTCAAGAATATGTAGTTTTTATGTGATCAAGTCATTCCTAAAGTTTCTAGGTAAAAACAGATAAAGTTGCCTAAGGACAAACAAAATGATGAAGTCAAAGTAACCTTACGAGAAGTGGCCTCTACTATTCTAAAAAGCGCTGAAAGACGAGAAAAAGACTGGGACAAAAAGGTGATAGATTATATTATCTGTTTAGATAACTTTGAAACTGATTTAGTTGAAGTGAATGCTAAATATCATCAAAAAAGGGGGCGTCCTAAAGATTTAAACAAAGATCACGCAATGGAAGTGAAATTCAGTGTTTTAGACCCAAAGGATAATAGCGATAAATGTCAGTTCTCCTTCAGGAAGATGATTATGAAGTTGACCTTTGTCCTGAGATGAAATCAGTGAAAAATCGACCGAAAGAGAAATATGGAGATGACTTATAATCATGACATAAAATTCTCACTGATAACTGGTATTCAAAAGAAAGAAAGGATAACTTACGAGAAGAAAAGCTTTGAATTGTTCGAACTGCAGGTAAGATAATTTTGGATAATATTCGCTCCTTTATTTATAATTTAAGGGTATTTAAGTATACTTCGAAACTTGTTTAGGCATATTAGGAAATAATTCTGAAAATAAATGAATAGTAATGTTAAAACAGGCAAGCACTTAAAACTAGTCAATGTTAATTAATAATGATAAATTAATGCTACAAAAACAAAAATAACACGAATCAGGTGATTGTTATACCTCATTTTAAAAAATTTGGTTTTAGCGGATGTCCGTTTTTAAGTAAAACATCAAATTTCCCTAATGAACGTTAGTATGTATTCTGTGATATTAATGTCTCGTCAATTTGAATATCATTGTCTTGTTGCCTAAACTTTAAATTAGTTCAGAGATAAGAGAGGATGGAGAAAACCGACTTTCTGGATTTATTAAGGAGTTAAGTTACAATTGCCATCTATCGAACTTTCACAGTATAATGAAATTTTATGTGAGCAGTATCCTGTAATTGGTTTAAAAATTTAACCGCTAAATTCATTTTTTTAAAATTTATTAGAATGGTTATTAAAATCCATTATGTAATTGCGTTACCATATGGTTACAAGAAGACTGACATTTAAATTTGGTGCCAATTTTAACTAGTAAAAATTTTGAAGTTGACACCTTTGTATCTGAGCTGTTCATTGGCCATTTAACCGAATGCTGTTAAGGCTGGCATTTACCTAAACGAAATTTAAATTGCGTGTATGTTTAGTTGTCTAAGTAGAAACAAGCATCAACGAATTTGTTTGTATGAGTAACGAAAACTAAAGGCAGGTAAAGGGTAAAGCGGATTAATACGTTACTTTTTTTCTTTTAGCTCCGCTAACAATAACTCCTTTAGGTAAATATTATTTATCTTTCTTTTTCAGTAAACAATAACTATGCAAATAGTTTCAAAATTTTGTCGCTTTTTCACTTGTCGGCATGCTATTACAATTTGTTATTGAATGAATGAAGTCTTTGTAGTTAAAGTTATAGTAGTGCCCGTTTAAAGTGTTCTTAAAATAGTGTCATATTTCTAATTTCTTCAGTACCTAACTTACACTCGATAGTTATTGGTTGTAACTAGTGCTTTCACATCGTATAATTATAAATTGTAATGGGAAGTAAACGTGGTGCATATTTGTCTAAACCTAAGAGTCGGAAGAAACAGATAAAACGGGCGCGTTTAGCAACCCGAAAAGATGTTCTGATCTTTATAATAATTCGGGAATTCAAGTGATAGTGACAATCAAGAAAACTATGTTACCGATGACAACAGTCAAAATACAGCCGATGTTAATTCTACTATATTAAAAACACCTTCTAATGATGAAATTCCGGAGTTAGTCGTAGAAGTTGAAGAACCTAAAGCGTCGTTTAATCTTTCTGGCCGAAGAATAGTCGATATCTGCTACTTATTCAAGTTTATTCTTGATTGTACATTTTGTGATGTGGAGATTATAAACGAACAGCGGCATGGTTTTTGTAGCATTTTTACAACCAAATGCAAAATGTGCAACAAAACCGATAATTTTACTACCGAAGATCCAGCTAAACCTTATGTTGACGTTACAATTGCTGCAGTTTCAGGTAATTAATTAACTCTTGTATTAGTTAAGTTTAGTAAAACTGTATAATCATATACTACAGATTTACTGTGTTAACTTTAATAAATTTCACTTTCTCTTTTTTATTATATAGGAATTGTATGCAGCGGTGGAAGTTACGCGACTCTAGAAGAAATTACTTCTGCATTAAATATTCCATCAATTTCAAGTCGTACATTTTTCAAACATCAGGAAACAGTGTACGATGGTATAACTGCCTTAGCTTGGGATGAAATGATACAAGCTGGAAAAGAAGAAAAGGAGCTGGCAATAGAAGCTGGTGAAATAGACGAGAAAGGAGTACCAATGATTACCGTAGTGGCTGACATAGGGAGTAGGCGCCATTATAGGTTGGCGAACTAAAAAGATTTTATACGTTGGTATAAAAAATAAATATTGCCGAATATGTCATCAAACAGAAGCACTAGTTGAACATAACTGTTTCAAAAATTGGAATTCTTCCACAACTGCAATGGAATCGGGAATAATCCTAGAGGGATTTAAAAAATCTATTGAAATGCATGGTCTAATTTACGCAAAACTAATAGGAGACGGTGTCTTCAGAAAATATTAGGTACACATAGTCCAGGAAAGTACACTAAATTATATTCCGAAAAAGTTAGAACCCTGATATTATAGACGGCGAAAGCGCGCAGAAAATCACGGAATGAGACCAAAAAGATTATTGACTTCTTTTGAAAATGGTGGTGACTACGGTGAAAATACCAGTACCGAGGATATGGAAATCAATATTTATTTAGAAAATGAAAGAAAATTTCTTGATCAATTGAAATATGAGGATCCAGAAGAAATACAGAAATTAACTGTTGGTCAAAGAAGTAATTCGTTATGGAAAATGATGAGAGTTAAAAGACTTACAGCATCTAACTTTGGCAAAATAGTAAAATTGAAGAAAACTACTTGCACGTCAAACACAGTAAAAGCTTTATTATATCAAGATTTTTTTGGATCATTGGCAACCCAGTACGGCATAGAAAACGAAAATAGAGCAATTTTTCAATTCCAAGAAATCACGGGATTAGAAGTTACAGCTTGCGGCCTTTTATAGATTCGAAGTATCCGTTTTTAGCTGCATCACCCGATGGATTAGTAGGCGATGACGCTATCATTGAGGTAAAATGTCCCTATAATTCAAGAATCTTAACACCGAAAGAAGCTACTGATAATAAAGTTATAAAGTTTTGGGTATTGATGGCGAAGGGGTTCTTTATTTAAAACCTGATGATAATTACATGCATCAAGTTCAAGGCCAGTTAAATATTACCAACAGAAACAAATGTTATTTTATTGTATGGACACCAAAAGATTTGTTTTATCAAATTATTTATAAAAACGAAATCTTCTGGGAAAAGCAGGTTTCTAAACTTATTGATTTTTACCAAAAGGCTGTTTTGCCTGAATTAATCGATCCTCGTAAAGTTAGAGGTCAAGAGTTGCGTAATGTATATATTTAACATTTTTTTTTATTTTGAACGATTTTTGTTTTTTTTCAGTAACTATAGACAAATATAGTTATTATTATATAGTTATCGGAAAAATAAATATTTATAAATATTCTTAATAAACGTTATACAGATATGCATGAATTTTATTTTAATGAAATGATCAAAAGTTGAATTTGTTTAATATTAATTTGTCATTAATTCAAAGTAACTTCATTTTCACGAGCAAGCAGTTCAAGAAAATGAATAAAATATACACGGTGTTTTTGAAAATTAGACAAAAACAATCATTGATAATCTACAATTAGTAAGAATAATAATAAAACATGTTAAATTGTTCAAACATTTTCTTTCTCAACGGTAGTAATTATTTTTAATTTTATCATTTCTTATTCAATCTAATGGTGAAGTAGAATTATTACTATGTGCAGTAAGTACGATAAACAAATTTTTATAATAATGAACGGATTTTAACATAATAGGGTTAATTTTTTGTTTACATAGTTTACACAGCAAAATTTGCTGGTAATGGTTAATTTTAATCAATATCAACCAGGTAAATTTTTTTCCATATATCTTATCACTAAAAACAGCATCGTATCAACAGGTAACAACGCCAATGTGTTAATCTAAATTAATAATTTGCGTCTTAGATCTTAGAGTGTATAAGTTGTCGGCAATTGATAAAACCATTTCATATTGTATAATAGAAACATTCATTTCATTCATTTAAAACAAATCTGTCAAAACATTTTTACGACTTTCGAATAAATACTCACTTCTAATCCTATGTAACCCCTTGTCTATTGTTTGGTTAGTGAACAGGTAAGTTTGTGTAAAATCACAGGTAGCAAGCTTAGTGCAATGTTTGTTGCCTAGTTTTAAATTAAATATGGTAATTTTACGGATTTTGAAAAAAATTTAGTTCCATTATATTACGAAAAATTAATGTTTTAAAAAAATTTCGACACGTTGTTTACAAGATATTACTTATATCTATCTATTCACATCGAGATGTTTGCAATATTCTTATATTTAAAAACACTATTCGTAAATATTTATAGTAAAATAGACTCATACTTTTTTGGATCACAAACAGTTACCTTTTATAAATTTAATAAAAACACTCTGTCAGTAGTTAGATCAAACATTAGTAATAAAGAAATAAAGTCGTCCGCAATTACCACTTTCAAACTAACTTCTAAAAATTGGAACAAATTGTGCACAAAATGAAGTATATTCCTGAGAGTAAATGCCAGCCTTAAGCTACTATCATAAGATACATTGTAAATATTTGAAATTGTGAATAAATTTAAAGTTGAAAATGGCACCATGGACCAAGTAACTACTAATAATTATTATTACATTAAACACTCCACCACGAACACATTAATTGAGAACGCTAGTAATTCTCTTACATTATCGCTCAAACCATTTTCTGAAAGCAATGTTGTGAAGGTGTTAAAAAAGTTGAGAAACAAGAACACTGCAGGCCACGACAAAATACCAAGCTTTCTAGTGAATGATTGTGCTATCATTTTTGCGACCTTTAACAATCATTTTTTAATCTATGTATTAAATCGTGTACATTACCGAATTGCTGGAAGCAAGCAAAAGTTTGTCCAATATTCAAATCAGGCAAAACAAAACCGACATTTGCAACTATCGAGGTATTTCTATTCTGTCGAATTTTGCCAAGGCTTTGGAAAGTTGGTGTATAACGATCTCTATGCCCAATTAAAACATGTTATAATCAATGACCAACATGGGTTCATAAAAGGCCGCTCAACTGCATCTAACTTAGCTCCAGTTTACGCAAATTGTATCGAAAACTTTAGATCATAAAGGGCAATTGGATGTCATATACAACGTATTTTCAAAGGCCTTTGACAGAATCAACCACCAAATTACTTTTACAAAATTAAATTCGGTTGGGGTGTACAACAGACACATTAAAGTTTTTTAATTCTTACCTGTCAGGAAGAGAACAATACGTGTTCTATAACGGACATGCATCTGAACCGTTCAAGTTCTATCGGGCGTTCCCCAGGGTTCAAATTTAGGACCGTTATTGTTCTTAATATTTATAAATGATATAACAACGAACATTAATTGTCACAATTACTTTTGCAGATGATCTTAAAATATTTTTACAAGATCAGAGATTTAAATGATTGTTGTAACCTTCAAGAGCAATTAAATAAGCTTATATGCGTGGTGAAACAAAATAAATTAAATTTAAACATATCTAAATGTAAAGTAATGAGTTTTACGTCAAAATATAACATTACATTGTACCGATTATAACGTAAGCAATAAACCATTACAGAGAGTTGAACTAGTGAATGATCTGGGGGTTACCTTCGATCCGCAATTGAACTTCAATAAACACATCATGATACGGTATTGTCTTGTAGAAAGAAATTAGGTTTATAATTGAAACACAAAATCGTTCTTTAATTAGAATGTCTTAAACTCTTTATTATGCTCAATTAGGTCTAAGTTAGAATATTGTGTTAGTAGTTTGGAACCCAATCTTATGAACTGTCATTCTCGTTCTATTGAGTCAGTACAAAGACGAATTACAAAAATACCTATGGTTTAAATATAATCTTACATACCCTAAACATAACGTAGTAAAAAACCACGAACTATATACTACACATATGAAATGAACTCACTACAATCACGGCGTATTAGAACGGACTTAATATTTTTAAACAAGTTATTACAAAAACCAAATAGATAGTATGTATCTTTTGTCAAAAATTAACTTTAGAATTCAAAGGCAGAGTCTCGCAATCTATTAATGTTTTATAGCAATCACACTAAATCGAATATGTTAATGCGAGCTCCTATCGAAAAGAATTAGGGTTATACAACTCAATAGTGTACGACAAATGTGATATTTTTTTAATGTTACTAATTTTTCAGCATATAAGGTACTGCTCAATGATTGGGTTTGCTTATAAGATGGTGCGTGTATTTTGATTTTTTTTTATTATCTAAAAAATTTATTATATTTGTTATTATATTTATTCTATTATTGTTATACAATCTGATCTAATAATATACATTTCTAGTATTAATATATATTGTTGTCCTGTAATTGGTACTTTTAGGTACTTTGTTGGGCAAATACATTTATTATTATTATTATTATTATATTGAACTTACACAGATTTTCAAATTTTTAATATTTAGAAAAATATTTATTTTACACATTTTTGTTTCAAATAAAAGTTGTTTATAATTGAATTATACACATCTTTTGTTTAAATTATTTTTGATCGGATAAGTAATTACTGACATATAACAATCACGTAACAATAATTGTTGTACTTATTAATCCACCAATATCAATTTTGCAAAAAAGTTAAGGGAACAAAGTTGTTGGAAATTCTATTTTTTATAACTTTTGTTCTTATTATTTTTTTCTAAAATGCAATTTAATTTTTGCTTATCGAAGCAATAAGTAACTACGATTTATGCTACCGGGATGTTATCAGTAATAATATCACCAAAGCATTGCAAATAATAGATTATGAGACGTATTTTACGATAAACCACGAGAGCGAAGCTCTAGTGTTGTTTTAAGAAACACATCGAGTGACAAAACGTAACAGGTACGATTTTATTTGATGTTTATAAAAACTAATGTTTCTAGGAGGTAGCAAAACACCAACCATGAAAAATTAAAGAATTCTATTGGATCATATAAGAATGAGTTATATAATCTGCCATTTAATAATTAAAACGTCACTTAATCAAGTTATATTTGAAAAGCGAATATATTAAGCAATATTTAAAATTGTTTTAATAGATAACTTATAGTTTTAATCAACATTACTTGTAATATTATTTCGGTTTTTAATTCAAACGATAATGTGACACCACTCTCCATGAGAAAAATTGAAAAAATCTCCATGGTTTCAGTAGTTAAACGGAACGTAGTTGTACTACCTATAAAACTAAATCATAAAAAATAATATTTCCGAAATGTTAACATTGTTTATATTTTTTTATAAAACTTTAAAATAATAATAAAAAAAATCAAATTTTAATACGACAAAATATTAATTCGATATAATTGTCAAATTTTTGATTAATAAAAACCCAAGAAAAGCTCTTTGTAACACCATTAATTGCAATGTTAGTAAATGTGAATAATTTATTCATAGATAAATTTGTTAGTGCACTTAATTTAATTTTTATTTTTTGATTTATTTTAAATTTGTTTTAACAACAAGATAAGAAATAAGTATTTGATAGAATGTTATCGGTTGGGAACACTTAGTCAATTTAATCTCGTAAATTTTTAGATAGTTTATATTTAAAAACAAGTTACATAACCGCTGCACCTACTATGACTAGTTCAGCTTCAAACGATGATTTTTCTAAAATATCCGTGCAAGATTTAAGGAATGACCCTAAGGAGACTCAAGATATATTGGAACATTTGCGGCAATGGCTGAAAATGCAACCTCACCTAACCGTCCGGACTAGTACGTATACTTGATCTTAAATTGGGCACTAATTACGCACATAGTATTAAGTTTGTCAACTGTTCATAGTGTTAATGTCATCGATTATTTCATTGTGCTATGTTCAATGTAATATAATGTAATTTTTGTATATATTAATTGGTTTCTTCAAAATCGTGTAAGATCGTACTTGCGCTATCACTACCGCCGCAATATTAAGCATTTGTCACTAATACTATCTTTTTCTTCCATTGGTGCTTCTTCAAATATTACTTACGAATATATGTAGGTTAAATAGCGTAGGGGAAGGAATACAACTTTGCCGAAGCTCCTTTCTGCATTTTTATTTCTTCTGTTAGTTGATTTTGTTCATTCACTTTTGCTTTTTGTTTCCAATGTAATGTTGCATGTCTTATACCAGAAATACATCATCTCCCCCGGAATGTAGACGTCTAGTAGATTTTCTATACGTGTTAGTGTTTCCTTTAGTCACCGATAGATGGCGTTTTGCCTTAGCTTTCAGGTTTCGTCATTAATTGAATATCTCAAAATAATTTTACCACACGATGGAACAACACAATAATTTAAAACTACATTTTTTTTAAGTTTTTATATACAGCTAAACTCAGCAAACAAGATAGTTGGAGAGGGGGATACTGGCGCTATAGAGCTTGTAAGGTACATTCCGAAAAAAGTATTTAAATGTGATTTATTTGATACACACAAATGTATTGTGTGCTGCATAATATGTGTAAATCTTTTAACAAGATCAAAACGGAACAAATTTATAAACAGAAAATTAAGAATTTGAAAGAAATACTGTATTAAACTTAATAACAATAACGCAACATTTTTAGTAACAATATTCAGTTCTACAGAAACATTTTAAATAATTTTAAAGATTTACAAATTTTCTTCTGCTTATTTTAAATGTATTAGATTTATATTTAATCTAATGAATGAATAAGTTATTTCCTTGGCAATAACACAAATTAATTTTTAAATTAAAAAAATAAATTGAACAGAAATATAATTTAAACAATTCCATTAATTAGTTTCATATTCTTCTTCCGAATTTGTGTCATCTTCCGACAAACCAGTATTCACTACAAATTCCAATTTTTCCACTACTTCGTCAAGTAATCCATCATTCTCCCACATTTCTTGAGCCAATTGATCCACATGCTTGCACTGTTTTTGCCAATCTGATGCTGTGACTTCTGCAAAAGCGTTTCTCACTAACACCTCGATATCCTTGGCACTTTGCTGTACGTTCTTCATTGCGACTTTATGTTTAACTAAGCTCCATATGAATTCGATTGGATTAAGGTCGCAATGATAAACAGGCAAGCGTAAAACAGTATGTCCATTTTTTTTAAAATTTCATCCACATAGAATGTTTTAGTGTGGCTAATCTTATTCACCAGTTCTAACAATTCAGCTTTCCTCATGTCCCCAGTTGTTGAAACCTCATTATTTTCAAGCCAGTCTCTAATTTCCTGCTTTCTTGTGGCTTGGGTAGGGGTTTGTTAATTTGAACACTGTGGTATGGTGCGTTATCCATAACAACGATCCCTTTTGAGGCAATTCGGAATTAACTGTTTTTCAACCCATTGTATAAAATTGTGATGATTCATGTCATCGTGGTAATCTCCTGATTTGCTCTTAGATTTGAAAATTAACAATGCGTTGTTTACAAATCCATATTCACCACCTGCGTGTACAATAATGTATCGCTGACCAGAACGATCAGCTTTATATACACCTGGTTGGTCCTTTGACTGCCAGCATTTACTCACCCCATAAGATGGGTGAATAAAAGTTTCGTCTAAATAAGTAACCGGCTTTTTCTTCTCTCCGAGAGCAGCGTTTTCCTCCATTTTCGTAAATAACGAGAACGCCAAGCTACGATATCGTTACGTTCCATAAGTAATTTTCTTCGATTTTCACATTTTTAAAGTGGAAGCCAATTCTTAATAGATGCCCGAATAGTTTCTTGTCCGCCAGTGTAATTAATCTTATCTTGCATCTTGCTCACTAAAATTTTTAACGTGGGCACTTGCTTGTCAACCGTGTAAACCTCTTGCACTGTTCTTTTAAAATTCCCAAATCACACTCATCCATCATTATTTTGTTGGATCCTCCGCTTTTTTTTTTTTTGATGGTGATTGCAGTAGTTCACTGTCAGTCGCAGCACCTTCTTTTCTGATCCTCAAAATAGTAGCCATCGATTTCCCAACAGCAGCCGCTGCAAGTTCAGTTGCCTTCTCTAAAGGGAATGCCCATTCACCAGCAGCTTTTTGTCTATCGAAGAATTGTATAACATTATTGATAATGTTTCGAGCCTCAGAATGTATAGTTTTCTTCGTAGTTCCAGCCATAATAAGATAACCTTAAAACATAAAAATAACATTAAAATTACATTTTATTAAAACACTTAAAATACATACCTTTACTGCGAAAATCAAATGAAGTAGTTTTCAAAAAACTGATTTTGGTAAACAAGAGTAATACTGTGAGGAATTTGTAATAAATTAAGAAAAGCACGCGAAAAAATGTCAGCTCTAAACTGTAAACAATTTGCTTTTACATGCGAATGTACCAACTTAAAATTCTCAAACGTGATTGGTTAAATCATTTATCGTGGCAAAATTTCAAATTAATTATTTTAGTTGACATATTTTCCGACTATCATGTTTGCTGAGTGGAGCTGTACTATTTAGGTTATACCATTCAGTTTGTTTGAATTAATCTTTTAATTTTAAATTGAGTGTTAGGTGTGAAAATAACAGAAAACTAAACTATTATAATAATGTAACACGTGTCGCCACCTATCGGCAACTTTGGAAAGTTATATAGAATTATCTGGGCGTTATACATTCTACGGGATAATGGATAATGTATTTCTGCTTACACGTATATGTTGTTTTGTTTTAAGGGTTTCAGAGTCTAACCTTTATTAAATGGTTTTCTTCGTTTGTTTTATTATTACTATTATTATTATTTTTAGACGACCAAAACTTAATTAACTTCCTAAAAGGTTGCAAATGGAGCATTCAACGTACAAAAGAAAAAATTGATTGTTACTATTCAACACGAACTTTATTTCCCGAATATTTCGACAACCGTGATCCATTTACTTCGCAAACTCAAAAAGTGTTAAACGCCGGGTAAAAAATTAGTTTAAAGATATCACCACTAATTACAAGTATTTTAGATTATTTTACCCACTACCAAATAAGAGCAGCTCCAATAAATCTAAAATATGTTATGTTGTATTTCCACGCATAGAGAATGTTACGTTGGTCGAATGTGTAAAAGTGTTTTTTATGACGCTTGACGTTTTGTTGAAGGATGATGACAATTTTGCTGAAGATGGTCTTCAAATAATTGCGGATTACAAAAATATAACTTTGAAAATGCTTGGAGAATTTACCCCTAAACTTGTTCAGTCGTATCTTCATTGTTTGCAAGCCGCGTATCCTGCAAGATTTAGGAGTTATATAGGAATTAACATACCCCATGTTTTAGAAAATGTTCTTAACGTTATACTTAATTCCTTTTTCAACGAAAAAACGCGGAGTAAGGTGAATATTAAACAATTTTAAATGCAGTATAGAATAACATAATATGTTAGTAGATTACTTTGTTGGGACCAATTTCGCCTGGTAAGTTATATAAAACCATAGACAAATCGTTGCTTCCAGTTGAACTAGAGGACAAAATGGATCATTGTCTGTAATACGAGGTACGTAACGCATAAAATGGTAACGGATCTACATAAAAATATTTTAGAGGAATGGAAAACTAAAATGGAAAGTTATAGAGATTGGTTTTTAGAGGATGCAAAGTATTGTTCTGATGAACGTCTGAGAATAAACAAATTAAAGCATAAAGGTCAAGAGTTTGTCGTAGATGGCAGTTTTAGAAAATTAAATATTGATTAGATTTTATAAAATACTTAGTATTGATTAAGTAATACTGACATGTTATTGTACAAGATTATAAAACTGTGAGTTGTTTCTCAAGGACAAATTATAAGTGCGGTGGTGTTATGATCATGGCTAAATCTTCATTACAAGTTAGTTTCAAGAACTTTGTGTTAAGAAGATTTTTGAATGTTGCGCTGCTGTAGTGTCATTAAAGCAAGGCGATATTTGTGTTATTGTTATATACAGGGTGATTCATAACTATTGGGACATAGGCTAAGGGCGGGTTATTTAGACCAAAATATGACCATAAGACACAATATGTCTTAATAAAATATTGCTGTGAAAAAAGATACAAGGCGTAAGTTAAAAAATGTTTTCTTCATTTTTGTTAATAATTTCACTGTAAATTTAGCAGTTCTTATCAAAATCTACAAACCAACAGAAAAACACCAAAAACTGCACCAAAAACTTTACTCGGACACGTGTTTCAACAGCTAAGCTGTTATCATCAGCGATACCGATACTGTTGGTTAAATAGACGCTGCAGTTGGTGTTCCTTTCCTTTGAAAATCTACAAAGAAGCATAATTATCTGACAGTCCAAAACGTACCCTTAATAAATGAAGTAATGTTTGAAATCCCCTTCTGACACTAGGAATTGTTCAACTGCGTTTTTCTTGAAAACAGATGAAATTATCGTATTTAAACAGGAGTACCAATATTGTGTAAAAATGATGTTTATGTCATATTCTCTAATCAAAATCTCTAAAAAGTTTTCTCAAAAAAAGTTACCAGTCGATTTCATCAACAGGAATCATTCACGTGGCGCCCCTTACAACAAATTGTAAAATAATACATAAAATAATGTTTTTGGTCTAAAGTTATGCCTTTCTGCCGATTTTGGTAAGAATTGATAACTTTACTGTGAAATTTTAACAAAAAATGAAAAAAAAAGAATTTAATTTTAACGCTCTGTATCTTTTTCCACAGCAAAATTTTATTAAGGAATATTAGGTCTTATGGTCATATTTTAGCCTAAATAACCCACCCTTAGCCTATGTCCCAATAGTTATGAATTACCTTGTATAGGTCACCATCATTACTTTATGAAGACTTTGAGATTTTTGAAAGACTCGAAAACGATTTAAATTTAATATTTTTTAGTCTCAACATTCTAAAGTTGTAATTTGTAGAGATTCGAATATCAATTCATTAATCTGGCAACAAAAAGAAAACCCAACTACTTAATTTGACAAACTCATATTATTTAGAATATTTTTTTTTGGGTACAAACAAGATTAACTTTGTAATCTGCAAGCAAACCGATACTAGTATCGGTTTGCTGATGATGATACCTTAGCTATTGGAACACGTGTCCAAGTATAGTTTTTTGGTGCAGTTTTTTGGGTTTTTCCGTTTGTTAAAATAGACGCTCCAGTTTAGATTTTCGTTCCTTTGATCAAAATCTAACTATACCCTCAACTTTTCCTCTTCCTCAATTTGACGATTTGGACAACGACGTTATGTGCTAATTTTGCAGAATGCAAATCACGTTTTGATGGTGGTGCGGATTCAAATGTGGAAACGTTTATAGACGCAATTTTGTGTACAAAGATTGCTGTAACATTTCTGACAAGCACGCTTTTAAGGATTTCTTAATGCTTCTAATTGATGCAGCTGCTACTTGGTGGATGGGAATCAAATCTTCACTGAGTACATACGTTTGCGGAAACAATTGAATCTCTTTGGCATGTTTACGCATATCCCAAGCTTGAACATCAGATCTTTTGTAAAGTCTTCTCTCTCAAGCAAGGTGAACAGAAAACTGATTTTTTATAAGCAAACTACGGTCTTTGTTCTCATTCAGTATTGAAAGAACATAATCAAATCGATACGATCTATGTTGTTTTGAATCCAAAGATTAGGGATAAAGTTACACGGGGAAAAGATTTAAAGATCTAAACTAAACTTGCCGAACAAGCTTTTATCAATGTCGATTTACCGATAGATGGTACAAATTCTTCCAGACTCAAAAACGAAAAGACGACTTGTTCCTATTGTAGTAATGAGACATGTGAAGGGCGACTGCCGCAAATTTGCGAATAAACTCTCAAAGTCTTGTAAATCAACACAAGTAAAGTCTGTTATAGGTGCGGTAATCTAGGTTACATTAGGGCAAACTGTCCAAAGAGCAAAGATATTCCTACCGTTTCCGAAGTCATATTTACTGCGTGTGATTACCAAAAGTTAAATTCTATAGAACTGTCACCGCGCGCACGATCTCTTTTTGTAATTTTCATCTTAAGATTTTGTGGCAGAGGTTTAATTGACACTCCTGCAAAACAAAGCTTGTGCTAGTCATTAACTCTACAAGATATTGAAGAACAGCGGTTACAAGCTTCAAAGCTTTAACATGCACCCCAAACTTGCAGATGGTAGTATGACAAATAGAAATACTTTACTTACCAAAGTAAATGTTCATTTTCAAGGTCGAATAATTCCAACTACTTTCATCATTTTACCTGATGCTGTGCATAATACCTTATCAGAAATTGGTTTTATTACCGATAAAAATAAATTTTATTGATGATACCTACTACAAAATACTCCCTGATGTTCAAAGAAAGTTCGCCACTGTCTTAACTACAGGTATCAAATTTTGAAAATCTACGACCGGAAGAAGTACATTTTCTAGCTCAAAATCAACGACGTCGACTTGAGTCACTCTTTAAAGAAAACTCTGATGTCTTCGCTCTAGGGGGAGAAGCAACTAGATTTGCTGAACATAGTATCGGCACAGGTTCCCATTCTCTTATCACACTTTGGCCTGCTGCTGCTCGAAAATAACAGCATAACATAATGAAAGTTTTCCAATTATAGTCAACTAGATTAAAAGTCCGTCAATTGACGGGCAAATTTTAATGCATGAATTTAATAATGCTTGACCTATAGCGGACGGAGACGTTTTTGGCCCCGCTCCTGATTGGAAATTTCTGGTTTTTAAATTTTTTTTTTCGTTGGTTTGAAGGCAAAACCCATCGGCGTGCCGAATTTCAAGTCTCTACGACGTCTGGAAGTACCCGTTTAATTTCGAGACAGATATGAACAAAATAGACGCTTTATTATGTAGGATAGTACCTATACAACTAATAAAGGATAATAGCGAATGCTTTTAACACTTATTTTGCAGAAGCACCAAGCAAACTTCTTAAAATTAAAATTTGCATATTTTTAATAATTGTCTTGTTAAAGCGGTGTTAATTTTATAATTTATGTTACATATGTTAAAAACCGCTAAGGTTGTGTGTTAATATAAAAAAAATGACTCGCAGTTACTCGAAAACCAAGACTAATCGCCTCACTATCGGTTTTTGTCTAAACTTTTGAAGAAGCTTCTGTATAAGCGTATTTTAAATTTTTAGAACGTAATAACCTACTATCTAGTTGTCAACATGGTTATGGAAAACAACGGTCAACAACCACAGCTTTAGTTAGTATGCTAAACACAATTTACAAGCACCTAGATAATGGAGATAAGGTTATGTCTGTTTTTCTTGACCTTTCCAAGGCTTTTGATTGTGTAGACATTATCATACTTATTCAAAAGTTAAATTCTTATAATTTACGGAGTAAAATGTAATAAAATATTGTACAGCTACTTAACTGGTAGAAACCAATATGTCAGCTACTACAATACCAATTCCTCAAAATGTTGATACAAAAAGGCGTTCCCCAAGACAGAATTTTGGGCCCATTATTTTTTTTACTTTACATCAATGATAGTGGAGATTGTTTAAATACCTATTATCATGCTTTTGCTGATAATGACCTTAATAGTTTCAAATAAAAATGTAGAAAAAATGACAAACTAAATGTCAGCGAGTGTCGCTTCTCCCTCTCGTAACTTCTACATAAACAAAAAACCTTACAAAAGAAATAAGTTCAGTTCTCAGCATCTAACCGTGAGTATAACTTTATTAATGAGTCTAGACCAAATAAAAAGTGAGACTTTACTTTTAAAAACACAACGACTTTCACAGTTGCTATAGAAAAAACAAGGGGTTCATTGAGTAAGTGAAGCATGGTGGTGTAATGTGGTTCAGTCTTTTATGAAAATCTTTGATAAAAACTATTGGAATAATTATTTGTTTTAAACTTAACTGAGAGCGCGACAGATTTAAAAATATCAAAGGACAAGGAAATGTTATTGCCGGATCGAAACCAGATGTGCTTTTTTAACGAAAACAAAATCTACTTAAAATTCAGTACAACTTTACTCAAAACAAATATTTTTAATAAAAGTCAAAGAATTTACACGTAAATAAAATAATTCCATCAAACACTTGACCAACTATAAATGTAAAAAGAAGTATGACATATTCCAATGATTTTATCAAGTACAAAAACTAACAATGTAGTTGTTGTTTTTCCTATTCCAATAACTTGGAGCGGTTATTTTATTAACGAGTAGATTTTTTAAAATGAAACACCCTGTACATGGTTACGAAGTTTTGCATACAAATGTTGCAAATGGCTAATATATTTAATTTATCTAATTTGTGTATAATACTTTAAAATCTCCATGATTACCACTTTGTTTCCTGAAATAAGTAATGTGCATTGTCATGTAGTAATAACTAATTAGCTTAAGAGTTTTGAAATTATAGTGATTCAGCGCTTTTTGCGCCTATTCACTGGACCTCAAACGGCCCAACTTGTTACTTTCACCAGACGAAACCCATAGCCGCAGGAGCCTATTCATTACTTACACCGTTGATTGAAATATTGGTAAAGATAGTCAACCTTACGGGATTATGCGACCCCGAAATTTGTTCTAAACATCAGAGGTCGGTAGTATCGCTTTGTGCTAAGAAAATACGTCAATTGTATTGTAGAATTTACAGAACAGTATTGCCGATAAATGTGAAATAGAAAACTGTAATTTTGCTGATAGTTTATGCTAAGGCACGACATTGTTGCCAATGCATCATGCCGTTGATTGAAATATTGGTGCATTGAGTCAATGTTGACAAACAAACAAAACATGCGTTCTACAATACTACAAGAATTTATTGATTTTTGTCGACGTACTAATTAAATGTGTGTCCTTTGTTATATATTTTTTTTCTATTGTCTGTTAATTGTTCAATGTAATAATATTTATTTGTATCTTTCTTACGTAAGGTTATAACAATGGTTATACCATCATGACAAACACATATATGTACAAAGATTGTATACATACACATGTGAATAAAGTTTATTATTATGAAAAAAACCTGCAGATTTAAAAGTATTAATTTCGTAAAGAAATCGTTGAAAAACGTTCTCCCAAAAAAAAACAATTTCTTTAAATACTTTTGAAAATTCCATACTCATATATTTATTACATTAACATCGTTTATCCGTTGAAAATGTTTTAAAATCTATTAGGCTTACGCAAGTAAATTTCTAAATTTTGGTCATTGAAATTAAAATTTTTTAACATAGAAACGCTATCCCTTTTTATGTTGGAACGAATGTTGAATTTTCTTATATTACAATCTAACGTACTCAACTGTTTGCATCTAAACAATATTATAACAAGCCTACTCATTTACTAAAGGTGTTGCTAAAAGTATGCAATTGTAGAATTTCTGACTAAGCCGATAAGGAATGTGACTCATAAACGATAATCCGGAAGACTCCTCGTAATACATTTGTTTCAATATCAACTTTAGGTGTACTTATATTTTAAGATATGATAAACGCATTAAAGAAGCATCTATGCAAAGCTTAATGATTATCTGTTTATTTGTTACAATGAAAATATTACAATCAAGATTGGTTTAAGTATGTATTTCTGAGCTTTACTAATAACAATGGTAATAACATTTACAAAATACTATCAAAAGAACACAAAATAATCGAAAGTAATAATACCCCACCACTTTTAGTTTAACAACAAAACCGAAAATTAATTAGTCTTCCTGTTGTGCTCAGTTTAAGAGGTTTTCGGTTCGAGTTTGATTTTGATTTTTAAAACATTTCGGTAGTTATTATTTACATGTAAGATCGGATTGCTGGTTTAAAAACTTATCCATTAAAATGAGTAATACTGTTGCGTGTCATCGCTGTGTATATCACGATCAGCTTTTATCGGTTTCCTACTAATTGTCTAAATAGATGCAAAAATTGGGTGATGAATTGTGGTAATTCAAAGCTAGTACTACTAGATGATCTTAATTTATTACGAAATAAATTAATCTGTGAAAGCATTTTGAATCTAGTAGTTTTCGAGATCCTTCCGCTGCGAAGAAGAAACTTAATATTACTGCAGTTCCTAAGAAGTTTGTTTCGGGTAAGTAATAATTTTTGTTCAGCAATGACAATTTGCTAATACTTATTGGTAGCGGTCTGGTAGGTACCCAGTGGTGAGAAGTATCTTAACGTTCTCAAAACTCAATTTTTACATAACACTTTTAACCACTTTCATGTCTTCAATCTTCTCACCACTACTGGTATCGCAAAGTACAAATTACAAAATCAATTTCAAGAAATACTTTCATTTTTATTAAAAATTTTGCCAATACATAAATAAAGTTCTTTTTAAAAAGCCCAAATTTCAAGAAATACAATTATTTGCTTTGATTGCAGATGAACCTAAACAGGATACATCGAAGTCTTTGCGATTAGAAAGAAATCCTACTCAGAAATCACCAGAAGTTCTGACAGTTTATAAATCTGATAATGTGCGAACTTATGAAAATATATTTTCTAGCGGAAAGTATTTGCAACGTAATTACAACTATTTTCTGTCAGCCAATAAGAAAAAATTGAGAACAACGCCGATTCAGTTAGTGATGCCTCCCTTTGTGAATGTTCTTCAAAGTGCAACAATCAGTGCAAGTATAAGTTCTGATAAACCTATACAGACAACCGTTTCTTTTAAAATTAAAAAGTTTAAAAATAAATTGAATAGTCAAAAGTGTGAAATATTTAGATTGAAGCGCAAACTTCAAAACAGCACAATTTCGGGTCTTTTAAAAAACAAAAAACCGGCTTTGAAGACATTTATTAATATGCAATGTTTTTCATCGAACACGAACTCCATGGAAGGATTCAGAAAAACAACTGGCATTATCATTGTATTATAAATCGCCTACCGCTTACAAATTTATGTTGAACCATTTAGGATTTGTTTTGCCAGCAATTTCAACAATCAAGTCGTGGTTGAAAATTGTTAATTTAAGATCGGGGACAAATAATGTTCTTATACAAAAATTAAAAAAAAAGTTGAAGGAATGACAGACAAAGAAAAGCAGTGCGTGGTAATGTGTGACGAAATTACTTTAAAACGAAATTTAAATTATAACCAATATTGGGACTACGTCGAAGGATATCAAGATTTAGGGAATTAGGACGTAAACCGTTTTTAAGTAACCATGGATTGGTTTTTTATTTGAGAGGAATATTGTATAATTGGAAAATTCCATTTTGTTATTTTCTCAGTAGTGGTTCAGTTAAAAGCGAAATATTATGTACTCTTATAAAGCAAGTGATGCATAAGTTGTTTCAAATTGGATTGAAACCTCGAGCGTTAGTTTGCGACCAAGGATCTAATAACAGAAGTGCTCTATCTTGTCTAGGCGCCACAAAGAAAATCCAACAATTCAAATCGACAATAACAAAATATATGTAGCGTATGATCCTCCTCATTTACTAAAAAGCTTAAGGAACAATGTCATGAACAGCAAACTGGAAATAGTCGTCAACAATAAAAAAATTCAGTGGACCGATTTTGTCAACACTTTTTATATTGATCAGTGTAGCAGTGTAGCAAGATCCATGTTAAAAATTACGGACAAACATATTAACCCATCAAATTTTCAAAAGATGCGTGTTAAATACGCCGCTCAGGTATTTAGCAATTCTGTATCTGCAGCAATTAGCAGTGCTGTGATGACGGGTCAATTAACAAGTAATACGGCGTTAGATACTGCATCTTTTTAAAACAATTAACAACATTTTTGACTGTTTAAATAGTTTTTCAGTAAATGATCCGAATCCCTACAAGCGTGGTCTTTCAGTTTTTAAAGACATGCCATGCGAAACGTTGAAACGTTCTGTACAATACTTCAATTCCATCAAGTTTTATGAGAACGGTGTAGAAAGAAAAAATATATACTGTATCGCAGGTTTCCAATGGACTATAAATTCAATTTTAAGTCTGTGGGAGGACTTAAAGGGAGAAGGAACTTTGTACTTTTTAACGTCACGAATAAATCAAGATCCTCTAGAAAATGCTTTTCAATGATTCGTGCTAGAGGAGGTTATAATGCCCAACCGTCTGCCCGCGAATTTAGGCTTGCATTACAACATAACATGCACATTCGCTTGCAAATACCAATAGAACAAGGGAATTGTGAAAAAGATAACGACGAGATACTATATGGTATAGATGAACAATTTAACACTAACTATGAGGAAGAGGATAACAAAATTGGGACAAATGAAAGTGTAGAAAATAATGAAACAAAGAGATCGTCTAGAACCTGTCTGGAGAACAAAATCAATGAAGACAATGTCGTAATTAATAGTTCTTTAGAATCTTGTTCAGTGTCGTATGTTGCGGGTTATTTAAGTCACTACATATATAAAAAAGTACATTGTAATACGTGTAAGGAAATGCTAACAGTTAACGACTCAAGTGTTTTCAATGTGAACGAATCATTAATTCTATATAAAGATTACAGCAAATCTGATGGAATTAAATACTTACACAGACCATCACCCGAATTCTCAAAATTTGTGTTTTTTTTATTGAAACTTTTTACTGAAGAATTTCATCTTTTAAAACAGATTATGGTTTATTGGAAAAAATTAAACTCCGTATAAAAAATGTCTCAACAGCAGTGTGAATTCATGGTTCAGAGAATGCGACACTCATAAACTGTTAATTATCGATCAGTTGGTTAAAATAAAACTATATCGAACCTTAAAGTGGGAGGCTAATAAACATATTTCTAATAGCTATAATTACAGTGATGTCACAAAACCACACCGTAAAATAAGAATATTATCTGCATAAATAAGTGTAAATGTTTGGATATGTTTTATGTATAGCATTGTATTAGGTACGTTATTATTTATGTGTAAATTGTTTGTAAATTATTACTATTATTTTAGATCAGTTGGAATTGTAATTTTTGAAACAATGTTTATAATTAATGAGCTATTTTTACTTTAATTAAACTATTTTAATTCGAAACCATGATATTTTGATACAGTTTCAAAGAGTAAAATCCTAACTTTTTATCTCTACTAACAGATAACAAAGTGTCACTTTTCGTAAATTATTTTTTCCCTCGGGAAAAAGTGAGTACTATTTTTAACACCAAATTTCCCTCAATAATTTTCTAATTCTATTGTAATATGATTTTTCAATATTAAATCGTCATTTATTTCGTCACAGAAAAGAATAGTGTATTATACACGTATTATCCGCACCGCGTCGGGAGACAACACACCTCAAGCTAAAATCTAGTACTTTTATTTTTAGAAGTAATAGGAATAGGTTTTATTACCAAGTGAATTTAAATTTGAAGGTCTAGTGGAACCCACTTTCCCTAAAAACACGGTAACTTGTTGCCTTTTGAATTGAAAAATTTGAAAACCAATTTTTATTTAAAATCCTTTTCAACTGAACACGTAAAAACAAGTAGATACAAAAACCAATAATTTTGCGTTTCTGAACTCTAGTGGTATTTCTCCCAGTATGTTCTACTTTATTCCTAACGAAGTTATTAAATGACAAACAAATGTCAACATTATTATTTGCAAGTTAAAAATAAAGTGCAAGCATAATTTGTAAAATAATTGTTTCTTATTTATCTAACACCGACCAAACCAAACTGTTTTAACAAATAACGCTTCGCATGTATTTTAGTAAATTATTAAAAAAACATTGTCATTAAAATCCAAGATATGTATCATCAATGGTATTATTCATAAATGAAAAATTCGTCACTTTTAATTACTAGTTAATACGTTTACTAAATATTTGAAAACGTTGCAACATTGTATTGACAAAAGTAAATTTTACGGATTGTATGTTGCGCCATTTTACAACGGTGGAATAAATTGAACTATTCTATTTCAAGAATCGTACACATTATAACTTAGCGCTTCAGTACAGGTGAAAAAGTAAACAAAAACGCAACCCAACATGCATATGTGAATTGCATCCGTGATACAAGCAAATACAAGCGGTTGACTATCTTTACCAATATTTCAATCAACGCTTCCACGTAACAACCCAACCTCTAAGGCGCCGTACCACAACTACTACGAATCCAACCCTGGTGGACGGGGATCAGCAGCTAGATACTGACCCCGGCTTGGCTCTCGACGACCGGTAGTTCCGACAAGTCTCGGATCGGACAGTACTTTAGCCCTATCTGAAAATAGGTCCGATTTGTACCCAGCCAGCCGACAAAATGCCACCTCCTCTAGCGCTAGTACAATTACCCTTTGCTAGTTGAGACTCAAGAACGCGACAATGCTTCAGCTACAGAGGGCTGTTACGACGACCCGGACCCAATACACAGACACGCTCGGTGAGGCAGAGCGCCCATCTAAGACAAGGCCCCACGCGCATGGACGACAGCCGATCAACTATGTGATGGGTCCCATGGGGGCGCCGTTGTAATAGACTGAACGTAAGTGAGCCGTCAAGAAATCCCAGGCTTATCCAGGATCAGGCCATCAAGAACCCCCGTTTTGCATGCTAACAAGCAGGCCAAGGCTCGACGGTTTTTCCCTGCGTACAACCACGGACGGACAGGACAGCTCTATCAGCAGCCGTTTGTAGTCACCGACGTTTAGGTGCCGGGAGGGCCACAGAAGAAATTAAATAATTTATCACGCTGTGATAAACTTGATGTCAAAAAAAAGTCAAATTTAAGCTAATAGTGATAAGGTTTATCCTCAAAATTATAACGAGGGATCGGTAATTTAAATTTGCAAAAACTCCAGTATCTGACTATCCACCTTTGTTAGATTTAAAAAAAAATAATCGTTAATTCTCCATTAAACATATTTAAATTACGTAAAATGTAATTTACTCAAAAACTGTTTTACGTTTAGTATTGCAAGTGTTAGTTGTACATTTTCCTTAACTTTACGTTTAGTTCGTCAACTTCACCTTGAACTAAATAATTTTTTGCTGTTTTGTTTTTCCGATTGTAATGTCTTCATGTAGATAAAAATTTCTTCATCTAGTACGTTATATGTGCGGTACGTACAGAAGTGAACAAAGGTGTTTGACAAATGCCGTTTGATGTCAGTCCATGTTCAGCTTACGCAGAGTGTAATTATGTGTGTAACGCACGTAATAAATATTGGGAATAAATAAGTTTCTGGTTATAAGTTTGTTAGGGTTGTTTTTCGCAAGTTTGCAGATATTTATATTTCTTAACACGACCAAAAACAATTTAACTTTCGAAATTTGCTAGGAACTTGAATCCTTACCCAGTTTTGCAATGTTGCGGTTTTAAATTTTCTGTACCACCTAGATTCCTATCTGATACAAAAGAATTCTTTATTGACGAGCCAGTTTGTAGCGTTATCAAAAGTAATTAGTTTGATATGTTTTTTTGTGTTCAATTCCATTGTCGTCCGACCTTCCACAACAAATTTTGATTCATCTTCATTCTTTATTAACGTGCCAGTTTCTAGAGTTATCAAAAAGAATTGTTTTGATACGATTTTTTGTCTTCGCTTCTATTGTCGTCCGACCTGCCACAACAATTTCCCTGGTTCACCACAACAACCACATTTCACCATTCCATGAGGCAAATAATCTTGCGAACCACCCTGCTCACTGAGCTACCAGAGCAACACCTATTTATATTACGATATTATGTTATAATGTCCAATTTTTTTGCACAATATGTAAATTGAATTATTAATTTTATCATTGGATACAAATTTTAAAGATACATGGCTTAAATATAGAGAAGTTACCTCAAATAACAAATATAGAAAAATTTTTTATTTTGGAAAGCACTGACCACTTCTAATTGGTAAGCTTCCTGATGTTGCTATAGTGACGAATGTTGATTATTGCCTTGTTTATTGAAGTCTCTGATAAAATGAGGCATTTAAATGAGTTTGTAGTGTATTATGCTCTAAATCTTTTACAAGGTCAATCTCTGCTACAAATGGCTAGACAGCTTGGGGTTTCTCCTTCCGTAGTGTCCAGGTTACGCAACAGGCACAGAGAGACAGGTCAGTATTGTAGAAGACGTGGTCAGGGCCGTAAATTTAAACAAGCCCCCAGGATGACAGATACGTTGTTCTTTCTGCTCTTTGACAGCGTACAAAAACTGCAAAAGACCTGCAGAGTGACCTTCATATGGCTTCCGGAATCCGGGTTTTAGACCAAACCATAAGGAACAAATTAAGAAAGAGAATATTTGTCCAAAAGCCTAGTTAAGAAACCACGCTTAACAATTGAGCATAAGGCAGCAAGACGTACGTATGCTGAAAGCCATGGTGGTTGGAACTTGAACCAGTGGGAGTCTGTGCTCTTCTCGGACAAATCCAGGTATCGTCTTACACGTTGTGATAGTAGAGTAATTGTGTGGAGACGGCCAGGAGAAAGATTTTCTGCAGAGGCTGTACAGGAAATTGATAGATTTGGAGGAGGTTCCATAATGGTGTGGGCCGGAGTTATGTACAACAATCGTACGGACCTTGTACTTGTTCCCCAGCAACTGAATGCTGTCCGGTATATTGAGCACGTTCTGGAAGAGCATGTAGTACCTGCTGCCATTAGAGTAGCCCCTAAATTTCTGTTTATGCAGGATAATGTCAAGGCATATTCTGCGGCTGTCACCAGGAATATCCTGAGGAGGAATGAAATTGAGGTAATGGAGTGACCAGCGGTCAGCCCAGATCTCAACCCTATTGAACACTTGTGGGATCTTCTTGACAGGAAGGTCAGGAACCGACATCAAGCTCCACCAACTCTGCAGCAACTTGGAGGTGCTTTGAAGGAGGAATGGGAGAATATCCCGCAAGAAGAAATCCAGAATCTTATTGGGAGCATGCCACGAAGGTGTCAAACTGTCATCGAATGTCGTGAAGGCCATACACGATACTAACTCTATATAGCACAAGATTCAATTGCTTACATAGCAAAATTATTTGAAAAGTTAATTGTCGGCGTTATTCATTTGTTTTTACTGGTATGAGCAATAAATAAATAAATAACCACAAAAAATGTACTTTATTAATTTCATGTTTGTACTTTTATCCAATGAAAAAATATTTTCATATTTCATAATGTTCCTCTAATTGTTTTGAGCAGTGTAATTACTTTTGGAGGCAATACCATTAGAGCTCAAGTTTGACCGGTTATTTTTTTTGTTTGTTTTTCAAGTATTTATACCTTCATTGGCAATTTAACGAGAGATGCTTTGAACAAACAGATCGTGTTAAGTTATTTAATGTAAGTACAGGAAAAATTTAAATAACCTGCCCAAAATCTGAGTACAACAGGTATTTGTTAAGACAATTCCACAAATCAAGTATCCACAATAAGATGAGAAAACCGTAATAAGATTCCAGGACAAAATATTCAATATCACTTAATATTATAGCTTTGAAGATTTACATACATCATTGTGTTGAATATTCATTGTCAAATCTACATTTGATTTTGATTTCAAACTGATGCAAAGTTTTCTAATTAGTAGCTACCATGTGGATTCACCACGGTAATGTAATTTATCTGATTTTCTTATCCGCTTGCTATTCTGTTCCTTCTAATTTATCCGATAGCAAACTAGGATTTTTTTTATAAACAAATGACATTTTTATCATATAAGTAGAATTATCACTTAAAATATTATAAGAGTTTAGATTTGGCGGAAAAATTTATAGATTATTATGAGATTCGCCTAGCAATTTTGCAATGTCATGAGCAAAATTGATAACTCAAGTCTACAATCAGCAAAATCTAAACTTGAATGATAGTCATCAACTATTTCACGAAAATACGTTTATAACTTTTTTAAATTTAATTGACGTTTAATTTTATTGTGTGACTAGGATTTGACTACGGCAATTGTTATTTCGTCACTCAAAAATGAGATTACGTTGTGTACCGATTCTCTATTGGTTGACAAGCTCCGAAAAAATATTGATAGTTAATTTTTTCACTTAAAATTTTGCAATGAGTGAAATAGTCAACCAAAATTAAGAAAAATAATTGCAACAATGTCGATTTTTCGAACTACTTTTTGACAAAAGAGTGTCACAAAATTCATGAAAAACGGTTAGTCTGTTTATTTAATTTGTTTTTTACTTGTACACTTTAATACTTTTATCATTTTAATTACTTTATCAAAATTGTTCATTAAGTGTACCGAACTAAATTATGTAAAAAACTTATTTTAAAATACGAAAATTTTAGTAGATAAGAAGTATCTGATTAGAATTTTATCGGTTGAGAATACTTATACAATTTATTTTTGCCATTTTTTTGTCATTTAATATCAAAAACAGCATTTGTAAAATATATTTGGGCACATTTGAACACATACTGTATTTACTATGTTCCATTCAGCTTCAAAATGTGACTCGTCTAAGACGTCAAAGAAAGATGTAACAAATGAATCAAAAGATATTCAAGATATTTTAGAACATTTGCGACAATGGATCAAAATGCAACCTCACATAACTGCACGAACAGGTAAGTGCCTATTAAATGTAAAAAGTTGTTGTTTAGTAACGTCGTTCATCAAAAAAATTATTAAGTTTGAAAGTTTACAGTTGATGGCACCGATATTTTTTTATTGTACTCCCTCCTACTTAAAATAATTAGGAAGATAAAGTTTTTTTGTTCCTATGGTTTAAATTCTTGTAACTCTTACGTTAGTTTATTTATAGCCAGTTCTGCCAACACGACTTAAACTTAAGGGCGTTCGATACTTGGTAGAGACAACCATTTTTTAACAGATGCCGTTATTATACAGGGTCTCTATAAATAATTATTTCATCAAGCAATTAAATTAAATTAAATGACAAAATTAACGATAAACGACGAAGAACACAATTACAACTAGGGATAATTAGAACGGAACAATTAAATAACTGACAGGTTATGACATTAGTATCACGATCAGTTTAAGCGGCAAATTTGCATTTTTAAATTTTTTAACACTCACCTGATGAGATAATCATTTATAGAAACCTTGTATAAAAATACTGCTTTTTACCTAAGGACAGTCTCAAGTAATTTAATACCCAGGTAAAATGCAAATTCACCCTTACAATTTAAAGCCGGGTAAAAACGAGTTCTTTTAGGTCGGTTTCAAATATCCTAGATATGTAATAGTGTATTATATACACCAAGGTTGTGAAGTCTGTCGTTATTGCCTTAGCACCAGTTTATTTCGCGAGGGGCGGACTTCACAACCATGGTGTATATACTATTTTTTCTACTACTAGCCAAATTTAAGCCAAAAATAAAAAATAAACATTTTCTTGTAAAAATCAAGTAGCACAGGAATGCAAATAAATCAAAAAGCATTAAAAGCTACATACGTTGATAAACCAACTGCAACTGATTCACTAAACACTTGTGTGACATATTTCACCTTCATTTTCTGAAAATTATTCGGAGTAATATGTAAATTAGTTGATTTAGGAGCCAATCGCAGCGGTTTAGATTTGTCTGACATGTAGAAATTTTTAATGTCTTTCAAGATGCTTTTTGTTATTAAAGATTATATCGTATTTAATCAAGTTATTTTGCACCGACTTCAATAAATAGGAGACATCGTAGAAATAATAGATTTTCTTATCGTTTACGAGAAGGTATGGTTTTTCAGGTGATACATATATTCTTTTAATTAGGTTTAGAAAATTTTACTACTGCCCTAACATTGGCACCGCATTGTAATTGTAGCTTTTCTATGCAGTCTAATACTATCGACTTCAATTTGTCACCTTTACATATCGTATTTGTAAAGATGTAGCACAAGGGTTGTTTAACTTTATATATATAACTCTAACCATGATCACGTAGCAGTTTGAGCTGGCAAAAATTTAAAACCTACTTTAAAATTAACATTTTGGGGCTCGTAAAATATAATTTTAGTGAAAATTGTTTGTATTCCTCTATTTATCTCCTGCTTCTTAGTGGTTTATTTTTTAAGTCCACTTCGGCTGTCACAATTTGTGCTCTGCTTTCGGGAAGTAATCGTTGGGAGATGTTAACTTCAATTGAAGTGCTTTCTTTTCACGTTGCAATTTAAGAATGTTCCTCCGTAATTTTCTTTACCTAAGAGTATTTGAGCTGCAAGCTTGAGTAGTTTTGGTATAGCTAGAGATGTTAACGGGCATTTATTGCTTCGCCAATATACCTTGCATCATTTGAATATTGGGTTTCAGAAATTGACACTTGTAATTCATTTAGGAATGGCAAGTGTTCGCCACATACTCGTTAAGTTTTTAGAGTCGACATTTTTATGCAACAGATCGGACCTTCCAGATTCTGTTAACCATTCAAAACACCTACAACAAAATGTTTGTAATTTACTTAAAATTCTTGATGTAACTTAACTCGCCTGGTTAAATCTCCTTTGGGAAACCTGAAAAAACTGATTCTACCATCATATTTAATAAATAAATAAATTCAGGTTATGTATTTGCGGTTATGGGATGGGGCGCGAATTTTAAACTAATGGCATTTTTTATTCAAATAATTTTATCGTGTTAGGTAATTTTAAGCAGCAAATAAGTTAAAGATAATCACCTGGATATACAAAATTATGTTTCACTCGTTTTTGTTAAACAACTATTCTTAGATTCTCAAAAAATTTGAAATTGTCCATTATTAACCTAGGTCAACAATAGAAAAATTATTAACCACTAATAGAGAAATTCAACTTCTCAGTTGGCTAGGAGACGCAATAATTGTCCACTTCACAGCTAGTAGTGGAAAATAGTTATTTATGTACCAAGAGTGTAAAGCTCGGGCATAAAGTACTTTACACCTGTGATGCATACATTTTTTGCACTTCTTAGTAATACTAAGTCAGAAACAGATTTATTTTTTAATTATATATTTTATTTTAATTTTAATACATACAAAAAACCTTAAATAATAGTACTAATAAGTTTAGAAAAACAAACAAATAAATTAATACCTCCAAAATAACAACAGATTAATTAAAAATTTAAATTTGCCCATAAACTGGTCGCGACCTCTAGGAGTGATTTACAAGAATCAAAATAAAATGTCGTTTTTACCGGCAATCTTAAACGTTATTTAAAAATTGAAATTACAAACTTTGAAAATCAGTGAACATGGAAATTGATAATGAAGAACTTTCTAATACTTCTCCCGGTATTAAAGAGGTAGCAGATAACTTGTTCAGAATTTGTTACTTGCTAAATCCAGAAAAATATGATAAAAGACGTACGATTACTTTTTTTTAAAATGGTGTCGACTTAAAAAAATCTACAAACTATACGGAAAATGTGCTTTTACTTTGGTCATTTTATTCTATACTGAAAGCAACTTTATGTAAAAATCATCATATATTAGCAAGTTTGTAATAATTGTAATCAGTTAAAATTGAATTAATCAAATAATCTTTCACAATTATAGATAAGATTTACTCCAGTTCTCACACTCTTAGAAAATTTTGCCTTATATTTAGATTCTACAATTAAATATATATTTTTTAAAAGAAATTGATTTTTAAAATAATTTGTAGGATTCTCATGTCACTTCTCATGCATAATTTGTACCGTTTATTATTATTTTGTCTATGATTAATCGTAGATTCTCGGATCAATTCGTTATTAACGATTATGAGGGCCTTAAAGTAAAGCGGGCTTTAAAGTAAAAAATGCGGGTGCTAAAGTAAATCGACCGAAAAGACTCATTTTATGCTCGCGGAAGAGGGTGTAAAGTGAATCATTAAATATAGGAAGTGCAAAAAGTACTTACATTTCTGATCAATAAGAAACGGCAAAATAATATTTAATTAAGGTATTAATTTATGAGTAGTTTTTTAATATTTGAACATTTCGAGAATTTTAACCAAAATATTTTCCAAAAATATTTTTTGCGTTTTTACACCCGCTTCCAAGAGCGTAAAATAACTCTTTTTCGCTCGATTTACTTTGGCGACCGTATTTTTATTTTTTACGCCCGCTTTCATTTTAAGGCCCTTATATCGTTAATACCGAATTGATCCAATAATTTACAAAAATAATAAAATAACAGTACTAAATTATACATGAAAATCGCTATAAGTTATTGTTAAAAATCAATTTTTTTCTGAAAATATATAAATTAAATTGTAAAATCTACAATATAAGCAAAATTTTTGTTTTCTCTGAAAATATATAAATTAAATTGTTAAAATCTAAATATAAAGCAAAATTTTCTAGAGTGTGAAGTGGTTTACGATTTTACTTAAACCCAAACTAACCTATAATTGTAAAGGTTATTTGATTGAAATCACTCTTAATTATTCTTTGCTGATTTGTTAAAGGTAATTTGGTATCAGATGTCAGATCTCTTCTTTTATTCTGTTAATTAAAATTTATCCCACAAATTCTTTTCACTTGTCACAATTGCTTCAAATGTAGTAATATAAAAATGTACCTGTCCTTGTACTGCTGCTAACAAAAACAATATTAATAATAAATTTCTGATATTTTACTTACTCTCTAATATAACGATAGACATAACAGTATAATACATCAAAATTCCTTTGCAAAGTTCCTTTAGAAATACATGGAAAGAAAGTAAACAAACTGTTTGTATGTCCCTTGTTGCCACTATTACAGCAAAATATTTTGTTTGCATTACTCGCCGAAAATCAACAGACGTCAATCAAATCCGTATCGACAAGTGTATTTAATTCATCAAAAAAATTAATAGCCAAAAAGAATAAAATGTTTAGCGTGGTTTGGCGTAATCGCCCAATTAGGAGCACACCGAAAGAAAGAAATTTGCATCGCATTCACAGTTTTAATATCATCTAATTTGCGAAAAGTGCACATAGTGGCAACACTCGTAATAAGCAAAATTATAACTACAAAATCAACACTTTCATTAGAACATCATTTTTACTTATACAAATCATAAACATAGGGCATAAATACAAATTTATTTTAACAAACACTAAACAACATATGTGGATAAGTAAATTTCCTTATTTTAAGTTAACATTCACATTAATATGACAATTATTCAGTTGCTAATATTAAACAAAGGAGAGCTTTGAAATTGTAGTCGTTTCTTCATTTATTTCCACGAGGCCTGTGGTACATGTTGTGGCAGAAGAATTTGAGGTAGTGGTGGCACTATTACTTACTTCGTAAGCAACGTAGCTTGTAGACGGCTTATCAGTTTGTTGTTGGCATAAATTTTTTTCCGCAGTGGCTTTCTTATTGCTTAAAAAGAATTCTCAATATACCCTTCAGCTACTGTAGTGGATTTCCACCCACCGTGCCTTTATTACACTAAGAATGCTCCTGAATCTGCAAGCAAGGATGCAGAGGAAAACAGTGGCCTGTATATAACTGAGGCTCAGCAAGCTTAGAAAAGTGGCTATTCTTTCTTGAATTTTTTGGAAAGTGTTTTTTTCCACAGGTTGAGAATAACATTTATTATTTTAAAACTTCAAAAAAATCTATTATGTCCTTGACTAGATGTGTCTACCATCTGTAATATATTTACGACATATTTCTACAAAATTTATAGGATTGTCTTCACGACTGTTAATTGTTAAATATCTATTCTATCTGTTTTAGTTTTGGTATTCTTTAAAGTTACCAATATGGATGAATTTAAGTCCTTTACATCATCGATTGAAAGTCGAACCAACTCATCTTTTCTACAGGCTCCAGCTACACCAAAGATTAGTGTAACCTACATTATTTATTATTAAACATTAGCAGTGTGTACATATACAAATCAAAATTACAACTCACCTTTATCAATAAATATGCGTTATCCGGAGCATCAGTTAAAAATGTATATATGTCTTCTCTGCTAAGTATTTGCCTTTTTTAGAAATGCGATTAACTTGGTAAACTTGCTAATATCGATGTTATTTTTTACTCCTAAAGTTGCTTTCAGCATCGAATAATGTGACCAAAGTGTAGAAGATCTGTATTGTTTTGAAATTTCTCCAAAATACACTAAGAGCACATTTTCGGTGTAGTGTGTTGCTTTTTTAAGCCTACACCATTTTAAAAAGTCATCGTATGATTTTTCATAAATTTTTCTCGATTTAGCAGGTAATAAATCTAGAACCACGTTACCTGCTTCCTCTTTAATATCGGGAGGAGTATTAGTAAGTTCTTCATCAGTTTCCATTTTCCCTTTTTGCTGATTTTTAAAATTTTATAATTTAAAATTTGAAACGACCGACGCGACGCGTAGTAGCGACGCGTTTAGAAATGCCGGTAAAGAAGAAAATTTTATTCTTAATTGTTGTAACCTACACTAGAAGTTGCGAACAGTTTATTTTCATAAATTTTAATTTTTTAATTAGTCTATGTGTTTGTTTTTTAAACTAATTAGTACTATTATTTTAAGATCTTTTTGTATGGTGTGTTAAAATTAAAATAAAATACGTAATTAAAAAAATAAAATTTTTTCAGCCTGGTTGAAATTTAAATCATGCACACCTCATTTGAGGAAGGAAAGTTGTACTTATCATATCTAGGGAGAAATGTAAATTTCAAAACAAACATTGATCCCGGAATATGTCAAAAGAATATTGAACTAAAAATTGGCAGAATTGGTACAAGTTAGTAACATAACCTTCAAAAATTATAGTATTATAATTGTAAGTACATTTTGTTAATGTGATGAATGGCTTTTTACAGAAGGCAATTAACATTTGTATTGTTCAGTCGTTGTTTATGTTCATGGATACTTCATCGAATAAAATTGTGCATTCAAGAAATATTGTTAAAGGCGTTATTGAGTTCTTTATTTACATTACTGAGTTATAAAAGTTGAAGGTGCAGTTTGTCGAATTTTGAATGGTAATTCCTGTTTTTAGACTTTCAACTGGTAAATTAAATTCTGCGTTGCTCGTTGTAGCAGAAACTTGTGATGTATCAACAAGAGTAAATGCTGAATGTTGGATGTACTGGTACATGGTTCAGGTTGGAATTCAGTTGTCGTCTAAACCATTTTTGCAATTTTTCTTTTAGATTCTATGGAATCCTCCACGTAACTTTCAGCGATGTTAGAAGATTGCCAACCTCCGTGACGCTTCAAGTCTAATACTCCACCATCTTGTGATGCAAGTGCAGTGGCAAAGGTTCTGCGAAAACAATGACCGATATAGAGATGAGGTTTTCTAAGTTTCTGAAATTTTTTAGGCATACTACCAAAGGTATTATGCCAAATTGGTTCCTTCGTAACTTGCCCCTTACAAACACTTAGGAATAAACGTAATTGGTCTGAAGGTCTCATAAAAAGTTATTTCTTTATAATATCAATCCAGTTTGGTTCAACGATTATGATTTTTTTAGAAATATCAGTTTTTGTTTCTGGAATATTTACCACAATGATGTCATCTTTTATTTCTAAGTCATGGATAGACATCTTAGTTAGTTCATCGGTTCTGCAAGCGCCTGCTACGCCCACGATTAGAGCAACCTAGAATTACAATTTGGGTATATAAAAGTAATCTATATAAACTGTTTAATGGCTATTTTTTAAATAAATGTTTGGCGTACATCTACTTACTTTTAAGGCTATAAATTCTGCATCTCTCGCTTCTGTGAGAAAACGATTTGCTTGACTAATATCGAGCAGTGCAGATTTTTTAGGAACATATCCTACGTTCTGTCGTTTTAAAAACGACCAATAGTTTTGGCTATTTTGAAATATCAATATTATCTCTCAAATTCAATGTTGCTTTCACCATGGAATAAATTGACCAAAGTGTTGAGGATTTATGTTGTTTTGACAACTCTTCGAAATAAACTAACACCACGTTTTCACTAACTTTTGTTACGTTTTGGTACTACACCATTGCTTAAAGACATTATATGCTTTATTATATCGGTCTCTTGATTTTTGGCAAGTGCAGCAGAACGAATTTCCGGTGGTGTGCATGGTAGATCATTATTATCTTCTGTTTATTTGGACATTTTTGTACTATGATAAATCTTTAATTGGAAATATGATTAAACTTTATTAATTAATCAGTTATATAATTTGTAAAAACGACAAAAATTGACAGTTTTTGTTAAATATTTCATAGGAGCCTACTATTATTATAGTTTGCAAAAAAACAAAATTCTTTCATTAGTAATTACATTTTTGCATTTTATACTTTAAATTATGTTGAATGAAACTGGCTGGGAAAAAATTGTATTCAAACTGTGTAAAAAAGTGCTGTTGCAGAACTTGGGCAATTACAAACCTCGCCTTCGGCTCGGTTTGTAACAATTGCCCGCGGACTGCAATATATCACTTTCTTACCTTAGTTTGAAATATACTATTGTTTTGACTTGTATTACTAAGTGCAAAAAAATTTTTATGCACCACAGGTGTAAAGAACTTTACACACTTGGTACATAAATAAGTATTTTTCGTCTTTGCGTTTGCACATTCTAACACCGAAATGATGTCAATTGGTTGATAAAAATATTCGAGTCAACAAATAAACTAGTAAAACTCAATGTTGAATAGTTGATAAACAGATATTTAATTAATTATTGGAGGATTGGCTATAAACGGTTTAATAGTGAAACCGCACCTTGTTCTCATAATGCCGACCAATTGTAAATATTTTGACAATTTTTGGTTAAAGTTACAGGTAATGTTTGTAGTACTTTATTTTGAACAAACTTGTTGGAATTAACGGGAAAAAATAGAAAACAAAGACTACATCATTAAATGCCCAGCTGGCCCAACAAACATTTACCTGTCTTCTTTTTGAGTTCGACATGATTTAGACTTGTTCTTCTTTCGCCAAATTGTTATGGGCACAAGTAGTAGTACTATTTCCCCATTAATAAATAAAAAATACAAATAATAATCACTTCTAGTTGCTTTTGGCAATTTATAGCTACCAACATACTTTATACCATATCAATTTAAACCTACCAACGTATTTTGCACCAGCCACATAGTGGTAAAAGTTTATTGTTTCCCATTATTACTTTTGTTTCCTCAAATGACGTCATTTGAAACCAATTGATTTATTGCTAAATATGAAAAAAGTTATTGAATCTGGCTCATTTCCGGAAACCATTGAATTTAGTGAAAATATAGAGTTCAGTGATGTAGTAACTAGTGGCAAAATTAGTGACGTCGTTTTTACTTGATGGACCTCTATGGGGATTAAACGCAACATTTCTACATTGTTGATTGCATTTCATGGAATTCGTTCAACTTTGCATTTTACTTTGCTTGTCAATTAGACTTGCTCTTATATATCTTTGACTAACAGCATTTCTAGTTCTTCGAAGGAAGTTGGTACGTCTAATTAATGGCATTTTAAATAATTAAAATTTAACTGGTAAAATAATACTTACGGTCAGTTCCACCAAGCTTGTTAACTTTAATAATTGATTAAATACAATGTTATCTAACAAATAAACATAGCAACAATTGTTTTAATCAATGACAAAATTTAATCAAGCTTGGTGGAATTGACCCCTTACGGTCAGTTTTTCAGTCACTGATTAACTTTATTTTTAAGTTTACTGTTATAGTAATAATTGTTATCACAATTGGCTCCTTAGAAATTAACCGAAAGTTAATCTTAATCAAAGATTGAAAAACTGCGCCTTAAAGCCAGTTCCACCAAGCTTGGTTAATTTTTGTAAGAAACCGACGATATTGTAATTTAAATTTGCCGCCGAGAAAGAATTATCTCACGGCATAAAATTAGCATCGTCAAACACAGACGCACCTCCCCACTTTCAATTAGAATTAGATAAAGCCCCCTATATAAGAGCAAGCGCAATGCCAAAAAAGCGCTTCTGAGTCCGACTTACTCACTTTGAGTCCTACTTTTGAATCCGACTTCTTATTAAACTTGTAATCCGACTATTCGTCCGCATTAGTGCTGAATTCCAATATAAAACCGCCTAAAGATATGCGCAACTAACTTTAAGACCTCAGCATATGCTTATTGAATTTGGTACGTGCTAGGCAACCATTACCTCTAAGACCTCTGCAAATGATGATTAAATTTGGTATCTGCTAGGCAACCACTAACTCTAAGACCGCTGTACATGCTGATTGGATTCAGTACGTGCTCGGCAACCACCTAAAACAACCATTTTTAATAACCCGAATAACCGGCATCTACTTACCCCGAACCCGAAGCACTGTGGCTAAACTCCTCGGTAGCAGCTGCTTTTCTTCGACACCCTCTATTTAGAAGGAGCCGCTTTGTTTTACTGACCCCTAGAGTAGCTTAAACCAATAAATGCAAGACCACTTTACATTATATACTAGGTGAGTCAAAGAAGTCATCCGATGTTGTTTGGCTCTCCTTTTTCTAAATGAAAAATTTTGATTCGGTTTTTTGATTATGTTTATTTGAACTTTTAGAATTTTATTGGTCAAGTCGAGAAGATGATATTCGTCAAGTGGCCGCCGCTAGTGTTGATGCATATTTGTGCCCGTTTTACCGCGTTTTCCATGACTCTTCGCCAGATTTTATGTGCTAACTCTTCGCATTCTTGTCGAATATTCTTCTTAAGGGCTGCTATTGTTTGAAGTTTGTTGGCATAAACCCATGATTTCTAGTATATCCAAAGAAGAAAGTCTGGGTCGGTTAAATCAGGCAAACTTGCTGGCCGACAAATTGCCAAAACGCGAGATTACGGGACCAATTTATTCAATTAAAACACAATTATTCCACGTTTTTGTGGAGTATAGCGCTCCATTGCTTGTTTGTATTCTGCATCTATCTAGTTCACAAATGTCAAATATGATCGACGTACGACGTCATTTGCAAAAATGAGAGCATCTTCCAACAGGGTAATTTTTTTTGGCCCACTTAGTACATTTATATAAACGCAAAAATTTAAAAAAATTTATTTATACGGTATAAAATATTGAAAAACAATGTCTTGTAAATTAAATAAAAGAAACGAAACAAACTACTAATAAGATTATAACCAAAACCCTCGTGAATACTAAAATGTCAAATAAACTTGCAGAAGTCATGTCAGTTGATTGTAATCTGACTTTAAAATTACACCAATAAAATAATTTTATTTAAATTAAGCGCGGGTTTATAGGGGTGGCTTAACTCCATGTATTCGTTGAACGTATTATAGCTCAGAATATTAAATAAAATTACAAAAAGATTTTCCAATAATATTTATTTGCTCCTGCACTTGGTAATAATGGTGGTGGTTTCTTTTTTAGTCAGTAATAACCAATATAAAGTTTGAATTGGATTTATTCAATACTTATAAAATCTTATTTTCTGATCAACAACAACTTTGTTGCACAAGTTTTTAACAAAATAATCCATCAGTCTCTTTTCAGAAAAAGTTTGAAGACATTTCTTATGCAGTTTTTAGCGTAGAATCAAATGGAGGAGTCAACAAATTTCTTACATGATTGTGACAAGATGTAAGTCTTTTTTTTCCAAACTGTTCCTAAATTAAGAACAATCAAATATTCTTTTTTAATGGTACGCCATGTTTCATTGTCATGTTGACCGTGAGTTAGAATTGTAATTTCATTTAGTTTGGTTACCGTTCTGACTACTTTCTTTAAAAATGTTTTTAAATTATTTTATTTTAATTTGTAACAGTCTCCTTCAGTGCCAGTTTTGACAAAAACGGCGAGTACAAGAAATTAGTAATGAAATCAATTGTCCGTGTCTTAGAAAAAAATAACTTCTAAGCCTTTTATACTCGCGGGGTCTGAGACAAAAACCTCACAGTATATCCGTTATTGGAAACCCCAAACAGTGTAAAATGATTAGACTATAATATGATCTCTTTAGCTAACAAATAAAATATATTCATTTTTATTCATTACTAACCTTAGTTTAGTTTTAAATGTTTAAACCATTAAAACTCCAAGTTTAAATATCGTTCAACTCTAACTTTTTTTTTGTCCAAAAAAAATAACTTATAGAAAATTACCATAACCAGTGTGTATTTTGAGTTTGAATTAAAATTGGTGTTAATTTTGATATAAATGAAGAAACAAAAGAAGAGATGAAGCTGATGAAATGAAATTAATAATGAATCGAAAAATTCTTCTTCAACACCTTAAAAACGCAAAGGTTTTAGCAAAGAACATTCGTTCTAGCTACTATAAGATATTTGGCCAAATGGGAATTAATTTGGTAAGAATGTAGGTAAAAAAGTTTTCTGTTGATGTAGTTTGTGATCTTGTTGAATCTTGTTATTAATTTTTTTTGTTCAACGTTAACATTGTTTTTCCGTTAAGCAAAAGTCTATACACAAATATTTTTCAACAAGCAGAAAACAAAATTTAAAAATGTTTACCGTTTTGCCTGACATCGTTCCTTTTAGTTGGCGTCTTGCTACAATTTTTAGTTTTTGGTGATAATTTGAACCCCTTCAACAAACTCCTAGTAAAAAATTCTTATGAGGACATCAATTCTTGCATTTACACAATCTCGTGAAACAAATAAATTTTCTTCATTGACACGAGGTACTTCCGTATTTTGTAATATCTTGGATCTGCTCCGGAACAGACATAATCTGTTTGTTTGAGCAAATGAAACAACTTTTACTTTTTCTCCAATTAGAATTAAATATGTTTTCGTCGTCAACATACAAATGAAGCACTAAATTCGATACAATATAATCAATATCGGAAATTGATTTATTAGTAAGTCCACTACATGTCTGCTTCCTGCATTTCTTTAGGTTTGCAATGTACTTTTTTGAGGCCATTTCAGTCTCTTCCACTGCTCTTTAATCTCCTATCAGTACGGTTATATCCTACATGTTTGGTAATTGATTCTTTCTTTTGTTTTTGTTTTGTCTATTTTAGTAGTTGGGAAGCAAAAATGGGTTCATTTAATTCTTCATATTAATGTAATTTGGCTTTGATACTACGTCCCAAATTTTTTTTTAAATAAAATTTTTTTTTAAATTCCTCACTTATTTCTAAGCAAATTTGATCCCTTAATTTTTTCAATCCAATGCACGGTTTTCTCTTAAAAAAATAATGACCGTTTCTCTGTGTGATCATAATAATATCGTTAATATGACAATATCACCATGCAGAGAAACAGAATTTTATTTTCTTAGGTTAAAACCGCACGTCAAATTGAAAAAATTAAGAGATCAAATTTCCTTAAAAATGATTGGGGATTTAAAATATAATTTTTATTTTAAGAGAAATCAGTGAAGTACCATCAATGTCTGTCAAAATACGCAGGTCAAATTCTGTACAAACGCTACTGGTAGAAATAAAAAAAAATTGTTGTATATTAAAAAATGCCTTTTGATACATAGTACGAGTGTGCCAATTTTCATTAAAATATCCAAAATGGCATTACAGATATTAATAATAAATGGTTTATCTTTGAAAACTTCACCACCCAGTACCTTTAAAGTTGAGACGTTTAGAACATACGTTTTCTTAAAATGAACTCAAAAATCGCTCCCTTAAATATGTAAAATTTACCTAATTAACCTTCGATAATAGAAACAACAAAAGTAGTTAAGATATAAACAAGTACTTTAAAGATACGATTGTTTCTTTATTAGAAACGCACCGCGTGCAATAAAAACAAAAATTATAGGCATATATATCCCATGTAAATCCTAAAATAGACGCTTATACTGAAAATCTCCGTAAAACGCAAAATTTCCGCAAACGCGTTTTTAAATCGTGAAACGTGAATCCAAAATATTCGGCCACGAAATAAAGTGTGCGTACAAAAATGCAAATTATTAATTAATAAGAATAAAATTGACAGACAAATCTTAAAATGTAAGCACTTATTCCTAAGATAAAGAAGTAAAATGCAAAAGATCGCTGATAAAAAACGGTTTCTCGGGGGTGTCAAAGGTGAAGATTATTGTAGTCGCCCGTTATTACGATTCTTTGTTTTCAACGAATTAGCATACAGTCACTACACCAGCCAAACAGAAGTTATAGATGGCAGTAACGTTAGTGACGAAGAAAATCTAATTTTCTAGTTGAAAATTGTAATGAGTGCTCCATGGGTGTTTGACAACACCAGTAAGTTCTTCAAAGAAAAACGTAATGGCACTTATCAAGCGAAACAACCATCACGAAACTTAAACAAGTACGCAGCATGACGAACGCCAAACTAGCTCAAGCGGCGCGGGGGGTGAATTAAGAATTATTTTTCACTTACCTTGAACGAAGACTAAAGATTCTTAATACGAGTCACAGTAGGGAATACCAGACGCCACTCTAATCTTTTAAATATTTATACCAAATGTTCACTAAAGAATAAGGAAAAACGTAAACACTTGAAGCAATAAAAAAATAAAATAATTACGACCGGTTTTCTATTGAAGGACAAAGTACCCCGGTACCCGGCGAGGAAAAAAATTTTGAACCTCATTCCTTAAAACTATTACAAAATTTTTGGTTTGATCATGCTGAACCACCGAACAGAATTTATTGCAACACACATTAAAAAAAAATAAGATTACCCTAAACGCTACCTAATTTTGTTCACATACGCATACTCTGCCTCCAAAATCACTACACCGAAAGTTTTCCGCAGTAAACAAGCAGAGTACTTACAGTCGGGTTTCTTCAATACATGAAACAAAAGATAATCCACTAGAAACAATTTGACCTAATTCGAAGATCTCGTATCTAATGCATTCTTACGGTATTGCATTTTCTAGTCAAAATTCGCGGAATAAAGAGAGAGTTAATTGATTCGCTGAGCGGTTATTTCGATTATTTAAATAAATCGAAAGATACTTTCTTAAGTTTCTTTTGTTTGTTTTGTTTATGGCACACTTAGCTTAACATTGCACTTGCTCCATCGTTGGTTTTTTACGTAATCGTACACTTTTTGACACTTAAGCAGTTTAAAAATTAATATATATTTCTCCCCTCTTATCATTTCTTACACAAAGAACATTACAACAAATTATCGCGCTAACATTTTCTCAGAAATAAGAAACAAAACTGACTACTCAGATTTTCGATTGTGCGTACAATCCGTGTGTTATTCACTTAGTCAAAACAAGTCTTTAATTGATAAAGGCGACAGTCACCGAGCTGTTTCAATGGGAACAAACAAAGAAACCCTTGCAATAGCAAAACAAACTGCGACACGTGTTGATTAAATTCGAAGAAATCGAGTGTGAAACTATTAAAATAAGCATTTCCTAAAAACCCTAATTGTGTGAACGTGACGATAACGCGATTCTCTACACCAACAAACAAACAAAAATATCAAATGACCAAAACAATATTCCAGCAAATATGACTAGGAAATCACACGTGCATTGCAACGTAAAAGAAATAATTTAAAACTATACTACATTTCAATTTAAAAGAGCACTTACGAGCCAAAATCATTCGCTGGTAAAAATTTTTCACCAAACAGAAGTGACAAAAGTAATTAACGCTAGGTTATTTCCACAAAAAAGGAAGAGTTACTTAGTATTGATAAAACCACGACAACGTTAAACAAGTACTACGCGGGAAATGCAGTACTTATTATCCCTACCATTTCACATAAAGACAACCGTAAATTAAATGGAATCAGCTACAAGAAAAAAGCTCCCCACAAAACAACCAAAATTCAAACACTTTATCTAGTGGTGCAAACAGGAAAAGTTTAATAGAAAATTAGCGTCATAAGAGACACTTGCGTTTGGCTCATATCGTAATGTCGTTATATAGCTGCTTTTAGTTTACGGGTGTGTCCATGGTTTTTTGTGTAATTGGGTTAAATATATTTGGTATCTTAATGGTTAATGAGGAATTAGTTAATGTTGTGTAAATTGGGTGTGGCGTAAAAAATAAATAGCGCAAAATTAAACGTTTTAAAAAATATCAGTTGCTCCAAAAAAACTAAAAATTTAAATTTTGAAGAAAACATCAACTCATAGATTTTTTATTTGTAGATGATCGGAGTTTATCAAACTTTGTGAAAGGTTCAAAATGGAGTACCCAACGTGCAAAAGAAAAATTGATTGCTTCTATTCAGTAAGAACTTTATTTCCCGAGTATTTTAACAAACGCGACCCATTTGAATTGGATGTTCAAAAAGTACTAAATGCAAAGTGAGGACACTATTATTGATAGATATGGTCTTTCCCCATAATTTTTATTTTAGAGCGATGTTTCCACTACCAAATAAAAACAGTATCAACCAATCTCACATTATCTACTATGACCTTTCAAACATTCATGTTGAAAATGTTTCACTTCTTGAAATGACAAAAGTATTTTTTATGGGGCTGGACGTTTTTATTAAACGACGAAGATAATTTTGCTGAAAATGGACTTCAAATAGTTTGTGATTACAAAATATTTCACTGAAAATTCTTGGAGAAGTTACTCCAAAATTAATTAAATCGTTCCTATTTTGTTTACAAGCTGCATATCCTGTGAGGTTCCGGGGTTTAGTTGGTATCAACATTCCGGATGTTTTGGAAAAACTTCTCAATACCCTTTTTAATTCGTTTGCAAACGAAAAGACTCGAAACAAGGTAAGTATATCATATAACTTTTATAGAAAAATTTTAGCTCTTAGTAGATTACTTTTTAGGAACTGATTCGGCCCATAAAATAAATAATAATCATTGAGAAATCATTGTTTCCGAAAGAACTAGGAGGAGAAAACGGTTCACTACCCATAATAGCTGGTACTTATTGAATATGTTAATTATGGTACTGCATAGAACAATTTTAGAACAATGGAAATCTAAAATGGAAAGCTACAGAGATTGGTTTTTAGATGATGCACAATACAGTTCCAACGAACGTTTAAGAACTAAAAAAATTAAGTACCAATATGAACAGTTTGGAGTAGAGGGGAGCTTTAGGAAATTAAATTTTGATTAATTTTATTTTTATTTGTATGAATTTTTAATATATTAATAATAAAAATTAATTTTTTAAATATTATAATAATAATAATAATAATATGATTTATTGTCCAACAGCTACAAAGCCAATTACAGGACAACAATAAATAATTCAGTTTTATATATACATATGTTATTAGAAATAGCAAAATATTAATAATAGTAATAAAAGTAAAGAAACTAAAGCTATGTTACTAAAAATTGCAAAATAAATAAATAAATAAATCACTTAACAAGAATGATAATAATGATAATAATAACGAAAAACTGAAATTATATATTATGTGTAATAGTTGATTGTTCAAAAGTAATTAAATAATATTCATTGTATGCCTCTAATAGAGTTTTAAGGTTACAATGGAAAATATCAGTATTGCAACAAATATCATTATAATAACCGCACATTGCCATGACTGGGGATTTTTTAAATGTATTGGTTTTAGCAAATTGAGTATAAAAAGTATAATTATTTCTGGTGTTCTTCATGGATGCGTAAAAATTCAATTTACCTAGTATAAAAGGACAATCAATTGCATTATGTAATAATTTATACAACACAGACAAACCAATCCTACGTCTTCTTAGGTCAAGAGATAACAAATCAAATTTTCTAAGTAGTTGTTGATGACAAAATCCTCTTTCAGGATAAAATTTATATTTTTATACCAGAGATATTTTAAAACTTCCTTTGAACTCTCTCAATTTTAATTTTGAGGTGATCATAATAAGGCATCCAAATTATTGCACCGTATTCGAGACGACTTCTGACTAAAGAAAAGTATAACGTTTTCAGTGTATCAATGTTAGAAAATTGCTTGCAAATTCGAATCATAAATCCAAGCATTTTAGTTGCAGAAGAAACTGTGTTTGATACATGGATATTAAAAGCAATTCACTGTCAAAATAAATGCCAAGGTCTTTGGTTTCATAACAACGAGAAACAATACGATCATCAATTGTATAGTTATGCAATAAAGGCTTAAGTTTTCTAGAGAACGTCATTATTTTGCACTTTTCGATGTTTAAGTTGAGTCTGTTTAACTTGCACCATTTTGAGATAGCATTTATATCATATTGTAATTTAATACAATCAATAACAGATTTAACAGTAGTAAAAACTTTTACATCATCTGCATACATTAAGGCTTCACAATCAATTCTATCACAAAGGTCATTTATAAACAACAAAAATAAGAGAGGACCCAGGTTTGAGCCTTGTGGTACACCAGATTTTGCTAAAAACTTTTAGATATGAAGTCATTATATACCACGTATTGTAAGCGATCTTGGAGGTATGATGAAAGAAATGAAATTATTGAGCTGCAAAAACCATACAGTCTTAATTTTTCTAGTAATATCCCATGGTCAATGCAGTCAAAGGCCTTGGAAAAATCGGTGTAGATAACATCCACCTGCCCGTGGTTATCTAGTGCCTCAGCCGTAAAATGAGTAAAACAACACAGGTTAGTAAGTGTAGAGCGTTTGTCCACAAAACCATGTTGATGCGGTGATATAAAATATTTAATTTGATGATATATTTGGTTACACATGCAACTTTCGAACACTTTAGCAAAGTTAGACAATATGGATATAGGTCTATAATTAGTTATTTCAGCAGGGTCTCCTTTTTGAGCACAGGACATATTCTACTAGTTTTCCAAGTTGTAGGAAAGGTACTCGTTTTTAGACCCAGATTAAAAATGATAAATAATGGTTCAACAAATATCTGACGACAATCTCTGAGAAGAAAGCTAGGAACTTGGTCATTTCCCGACGTTGGCTTACTTTTTAGTTTCAATATTGCAAGAGAAATGTCATCTCTGGATACAGATTTTACATTAACATTAGAAAGATTGCTAGTGTTACTGATGGCATTATGATAACCTGGAGTAGAATTTTGGAAAACACTGCTGAAATAATCAGCGAAAGCATCAACTATTTTGTTTGGATCATTATAAGAGATATCGTGTTTATACATCTTACCGGGGATCCTAGAACTACACTTTTGGATTTGACAAATGCCCAAAAGCTTTTGCTGTCATTATTGATAGAATTTTCTACTTCAGATAAAAATTGACGATAGGATGTTTTTATTTGAATTTTTACCAGAGATCTTAGTCTTCTATATTCTCTTAAATTTGCATCATTATGATTGTTTTTGTATTTATGATAAAAAACGTTCTTAAGTTTAATATTACTGATAATTTCCTTTGTGAACCATTTTGGATATTTTTGCATATTACTTTTCTTTTTAAAGCAAGGTACAAATTCATCAAACACATTGTATAACATGTTATAAAATACATCACACGCAACGTTAACATTGTTACAACTGTTCAATACTGACCAATCGATTAGATTTAGCGCATTATATAGTAACACGAAATTGGCTTTTTAAAGTTGTATCGTTTGTTACCCGCAAAGACTGGAAAATTAGTAGAAACATCAATTTGCAAATTAAATAATATTTCCAATGCAGGGTGGAAAATATCTTCATCAATTAGTGGTTTAAGATCTCGATTTATTTCACAATTAAAACTTGCTAATACAAGATCAAGAAGTCGATTGTTGATATTATAATTGAAGTTCAGCTGGAGCAGATTTAGTACATCAGCATAATATAACAATAAAGTACTTAAGTTATCACTTTTATTAATTATATTGGGAATGTTAAAATCACCTAAGATTATTAAATGCTTCTTGTTTAAATAATACTGTACAAAATATTCAAAAAATATTTCCAAGTCTGTAATTGACGGAGTACGTGGAATGTAGACAACAAATACATATAACGTTAAATATAAATAATTATTATGTCAAATGATGGTAGGAGCTGTAAGAGTACGGACAAATCTAGAACATCAGCTGGAATTTTATTCTTAAGCGCTAGAAGAACACCCTCCTCTAGATGCACTAGTGGTCTCAAAGTCACGATCGTTACGGTAAACATTATATGTGTCTATACAAAAATATTCAGAACTACTATCTTTTGAAAGCCATGTCTCGGTTAAAGCGATAATATCATATTCGCAGTCACTTACGTTAGATGCAAATTCAAAACACTTTCCACGAATACTACGCACATTTTGATAATAACATTTAATGTTGCTTTTGAGTTGCTTAGTTTTTTTTGTATAATATCGGCAATCCTCTTATATATTTAATAAACAAATTTTGATTATCTTTTGATTTTCTATTGTTTAATTGTTCCACAACATCTTTATACTTCTTTCGCTGCATAGGTGTTTCCTACCCATTCACGCACAGTCGGCCGGCAGTTCGGAACTGCAGTTATGCAAATCGTCAGTTAATATTTCACACTACACACACAGGCCGTCGTCCGACAATCTACAGGTCTAGACCTGCAGTTCGTAATAAACTGAAGTGTGTGTTGCAAAATCGTCAGTTCTGAACGTCAGTCCTCATCTTCAATCTAGTTTGAAATTTTGCAATCAGTTCCTATTTGTTTTCATCGTAACATGGCGTCTCGCGTTAATAACACTGAATTTATAAGCCAATTTATCGAATTATATCGACAATTGCCGTGCTTATGGAAAATTAAAGGAAAGTCGTATTCAAATAGACACGAAAAAAAGAAAGCGTACGATAAATTGTTGCATTTTTATAAAACCGTAGATGAAAATGCTACTGTTGACACCATAAAGAACAAAATAAACAATTTACGAAGTACTTTTCGGAAGGAGTTAAAAAATACGAAAATCAAAGCGTTCTGGTGAAGGGTCTGATAGTGTTTATGAACCGAAGTTATGGTATTTCAATTTACTATTATTTACCATAGACCAAGAAGAGCCGAGAAATTCAGTCTCAAATACTCAAAGCGACGAAGAAGTCTGTAGTGAGGTAGGTAATGTCGTATATTACGGATAAATAAAAGAATTTTGTATCATACATTTTTGTTAATGTTCCCAATAATAAACAAATTAAAGAAAAAGTGAAGCTATGGAGTTAGTTGGAATTGACGTACAATTTTATTATACAAATTTTTCTTGCCAGGGAACTTTTCCGTCAGAAAGAAAATAATTCATATACATATCTCGAATTAATTTAGCTTCGTTAGATGAATTACAATTATTATTTTTTGCAAACCGTCCAGTTGAATTCCATTTCTCCAATCACCATTCACGATGTCACCAGTGTCTAGAATTTCAGTATCAACCAAGTTTCTGCAGATGTACAAATTGTTGGTATTCCTTCTCAAAAGTTATGTAAAACAACGGATGCTAATACAATTTGGTCGACTTTTTCTGGATTCATGTTAATGACTGTATGAAACACTCTAAATCGGTTAGCCAAAACACCAAATGCATTTTCGACAGTCCGGCGAGCTCTACTAAGGCGATAATTAAATATTCGTTGTTCTTTGTTTAAATTTTTTCTGGAAATGGCTTCAACATGTTTTTGTGCAA